>JAVXUP010001810.1:0-189810 GCA_033070095.1 Escallonia herrerae | reverse complement strand
TCTGGGAAAATAATTTCATGGTTTTGCATGACAATAGAAGTATCTATCTATCTACTTGATAGGTACATGGCTTGCACTAACACGAATGTAACTAGCTTCTGATTTTGGAGGGGAGAAATTACATTATTTCTTGACAACAACCACATAAAATAGGGCTTCCTGAGTTTGTAAGGCTCTCCCAACTGCATGTAGTGAGGTTAGTTGTATCTACGCAAGCCTTACCCTTGCCTGTGATCAGGTTACAATGGAGCAGCCATACTGCTGCACCAATGGTTGCTCTCGCAATAACCAAATATTTAAAATAGATAAGATAAAGGGTAATTTGAATTAAGATAACATGGCTAATGATAAACCTGTTACCCAGTTTCTACCAAAAAAGATTTAATGACAAAGTAGTCTTTTTTGTCTTGACAGTCATTGACCAAATGTGTTGGACATGTGGCATGAGTGCTTCATGTCTCCTACATACTGCAGTAAATCTTTAAGGAGCAAGGGTTCTTAAGCATGAGCTAGCAGTATTATTATATTTGTTCCTTGATTATGCCATGTCCTTTTCATGACCTTGACAAGGTGGGGAGCCTTATGGTACACATTTGCAATTGCAGGGCGCCTCTAGTCTATTATGAGGGTGATACGATAGTAAATTTGGAATCAGAGGTGGCAAGAGCTGCTAAGCTAAAGTGCAGCAGCTGTGGGTTAAAGGGAGCAGCACTTGGCTGCTATGTGAAGTCCTGTCGCAGAACTTATCATGTACCTTGTGCATTAGCCCTAGATTGCAGCTGGGACTGTGTAAGTTGATAGTAATATGCACATGTATCTGTTGTCAGTTAAATCGTATCGATGTTTCTTCAATTTTCTCTTTTCTTGTTTCATTTGAACATTTTCCTGTCTTTTAAAAGGAGAGACGTGCAATGTGGTGTCGGACTCACATGTCCAAAAATCGTTCAAGAGAAAAATCAATGTCTGGGAAGCCTGTAGCTGGCCAAAAGCATCATGTGCCAATTCAAATGTAAGTACTTCATTTTAAGTTTTTACATGCTTTCTAACTAGCACGCTTTAGTCAGTCTGAGTGGGTAATTGGTGCACTTCTTAAATGCTGCTAATCGAATCTTAGGATTTGCTGCCGCTTCTAGGTACATGCTGATATAACATTGACATCTGCATTCTGCAATTTGCTTGACCACAGCAGCTGAAAAGCTTCATCTTTTCTTTGGCACCAAAAGGTTCGCATGAAAGGCTTTCGGTTTTGATCTCCTCAGGAAAGAGATCTAATGAATAAAGGGATTATAGCAACATTTAGTAGCGATTTCTAAATTTCTAGCAGCCTTCCAAACAATAAAAAGACACCCTAAGAGGGTTTGTCAAACACCAAATCCCTTTCCATGGGAAAGAAGAGTTACGACAAGAGGAAAGTCTGAAGTAGTAAGAACAAATCGAGAAAAGACCCCTGCTGTCTTTTTTCCATACCACCCTGTCTAATTTACCTTGAGAGAACATCACTGACTCTAGGTGTTCAAGGAAAGAGAAGAGCGAATCAAGCTCCCAGTCATCAAAGTTCCTTCTGAAATGCGGATTCCACACAAAGCCACTGCCTACATATGAAACCATGTTAGCCACACAAGCCTCCTTATTTGCTGCAATAGAGAACAAGGCAAGGAAATCTTCATTACTGCACCATACATCTTGCCAACAACGAACCTGACTATCATGTCCGATGGAGAAACAAAGATGCTCTTCGAAGCTCTGCCACACCTTGTTAATGCCAACCCATAAGCTCAAATAAGAATATAAGACATATTTGGAGACCACACATTCAGTCCCAAACTTTCCTACGATTAACGTTCTCCAAAAAGAGTTTCTTTCCTTATCTACCTCCGTAAATGATTTAACCAAATGGTATTTCTTTTTCTCCATAGCTCCTTCCCATGAGATCTCTCTCTAGCTTCTGTAATCTTTTTGCTACATCAGCCAGAATCACCAGCATAGCCATAAAGCAAGTCGAGAGGGTGGAAACGGTGCTCTTGACAAGTGTAAGGAGACCACCTTTGGACAGTCACTGTTTCTTCCAGCCTGCCAATATCTTCTCTAAGAGTTCCACCACCGACTCCAACGGCTTTACTTTTAAATGAAGAACCCAGAGGAAGTCCAAAGTAAATAAATGGTAGCCTCTCGACTGTACAACCAAAAGACATGGCCAAGGATTGAACATTTGTCAGAACCCCAGCGGAAATGATTTCACTCTTGGTCAAATTGATTTTCAGACCTAAGCATGCACGAAACAATAAAAAAATCAGTCCAATATAATTTGATGAGACATATAAGTGTCACAAAACAATATGGTTTCCTCTGCAAATAAGAGGTGTGACACTACCAGCCCAATTGAAGCATCTTGCCGCACCAAAAAAAAAAAGAAAAAGAAAAACCCTCAAAGAAACCTCCCATCACTGCACGGTTGACAATCTGCTTTCATAACGATAAAGAAGAGAAGAGGTGACAAGTAGTCTCCTTGTCGAATACCTCAAGAAGAATGAAAGAAACCTTGCAGTGAACCAAAGATCAAGAGAGAGAACCTGGCCGAAGAAATGCAAAGTCCAATCCTGCCCCTCTATCTATGCCTAAAACCCATCCACTTAATCAAGTACAAAAGAAAATCCCAGTTAACATTATCACATCCCTTTTTGACATCCAGTTTACAAATTGAACCAGGAGCACCTTATATAATTCTAAAATCAACACACTTGTTCGCAACTGCATCTAAAATTTGTCTACCCCCAGCAAAAGCATCTTGAGAATTTGAAATACCGAGGCAGTTATCTTTTGGGGCCTGCTAGCCAAAACCTTGGACATAAGTCTAATATCGACTGCACCCTCCTTTTAGGGATCAAAGAAATGGAAGTTGTGTTAAGGATTCTCTTAAAACTTCCAATCTCAAAAAATGCAGGAAAGACTTCTAAAACATCAGCATTACCTGCCAGGAGGAGAAAAACCTTTGTGTGAACTGGTGTGTCATGTGCAAGAAAGCTGGTGAATTGGTGAATCATCTGCTCTTAAATTGTCCAATAGCCAGGCTTGTAAAGGTTTGCTGTTCGCTCTGTTGGGGGTTGCATGGGTCATGCTGTGATCTGTTGGTTATATGTTACAGGCTTGGTCCCTGTACAAAACGGGACGGGGAGCTAACCTCGTGATGTTGATTCCTCCATTTGTTTTTTTGGTGTTTATGGAAGGGAAGGTATAGCGGAGGTTTTGAAGGGTTGGAGAGTTCTATTGAGAATGTGAAGGTTCTTTTTCTGTCTACTTTAGTGTTCTAGGCTGTGGAAAGCGTTACTTTCAATGAGGGTGTTCTTGATTTTTTGGATATTTTTACACTTTGTATAGGTGGCTGATTTGGTACATACTTCTTGTACATGGGTTTGCCCACTAGTGTCTTTTTGTACTTACTGTTTGACCTACAAAAGATTTAAAAATTGTTATTTTTAAACCTGAAATTTATTTCTGCCAAAAGTTGCAGTGTTCTTGTTCTGTGATTGAAGATCCTTCATAGTTTCTTCCACAAGATTCTTTAGTTAGAACAGCATCTTTACATTTATATACATCATGTCTTTTGGCACTGGCCAATTTTATGTCCCCCCTTTTTGTTGTTTTGAGCACAGGATCTCTAAGCAGCCAGACTTTTTGGCAACATCAACTACTGGAGCTAACAAGTTGGTTTTTTGTGGATCTGCTGTGTCTGGTGAAGAGAAGGTACTGTTTAAAAGGGAGAGTTACTTCATTTGTATATTTACATGCAAAGTTAGGTGAATTATGATTTTTTTTTTGGTCATATTTATTCTCTGAAAGTCTCTACTGAAGCTTAGAGAAACCCTCTTTAAATGAACATATCTTGCAACTAAATTGCTGCGACCGACCTACAGCTGATTCTTCTCTAAAGTATTAACGTGGCAGTTTTGGCTAAAGCTTATTAATCATACTCTTACTGGCAACGGCGACGACCATGCATTATGTACCAATTCTCAAGTAACTTAGTTGTACCTTTTGAATTATGTTATGCAGTATCATTTGGTCAAGGTCGCAAGTGATTGTGGTGCAATTGTATCCAAGTGTTGGAAACCAGATGTCACCCATGTTATTGCTGCCACAGATTCAAACGGCGCCTGCACAAGAACACTGAAAGTTCTCATGGCAATTTTAAAAGGGAGTTGGATCCTAACAGTGGACTGTAAGCTATATTTATTCTTTTGAGTTCTAGTTTTTTCTGTCCTTTCTCTTAGGAGTTCCTCAATATTTGGAAATGGTGGCTGCAGATGACCAAACAGGACATGAGCCGATTTTAATATAGGAACATAGAGGGCACTCCACTATTTTGTCACAATCACAGTTCATTGCGCACATTCCACAACTGTGCGACTTAATTAGAAAATTTTATGTCTGACGTCCACATCAATCAGTAAATATTGTATAAAGGCACTTAACTCACGAACATGTAATAAGAAGGTTCTCAATGGAGTTCCTATTTGTGGTGTTTGGTTACTCCAAAAATAATGAGGGGTGTAATAGTGGAACAATCTATGCAAACTTTTACGAGAACTTAAGACACATCGTGTGATTTCATTATGTTTGTTATGAGACATAGACATCTAATCTTGGCTGCTGCAAAGAGAAACTTCTCGCTCCCATTTAACTTGCCTGAAATTAGTAATCTAATCTAAAGGAAAATATGAAATTTTTTATGCACAATATAATTGATTGCTAATGCAACTTTTTGATGTGTTAGCAGGGTTAAAAGCTTGCAATGAAGCAAATCAACTTGTGAATGAAGAACCTTATGAAGTTCATTTAGACACTCATGGGTGCTTTGGTGGCCCTAAAAATGGCAGACTCAGAGCTTCTGAGAATGTAAGTAAAACTCAGTTTTATCTAAGATGAACATATTTGCAAAATGTCAAATTTGATGATCCAATTCTTTACGTAAGGCTGGAAACTATCTGCTAAAATATTAGCTTATGGTACAAGTCCAAAAGCAACATAAGCAACTCAAAATTTTAATGCAGGAGCAAAAGCTTTTTGATGGCTTCTACTTTTACTTCAATGGTGAGTTTGTGCCAGCTTACAAGAACGACCTCCTTAGTCTGGTCATAACAGCTGGAGGTACTGTTATTGAGAGTAAGGACCAACTGGTGGCACTAAGTTATGGCGGCCAGGTAACTGCAAAAACACTAGTTGTTTATAACCTTGATCGACCAAAAGGGTGCTCATTAGAACATGAAGGTTCCATTATGCTCCAAAGATTAGAACAAGCTGAAGATTTGGCTGATAAGATTGGGTCTCAAGTAATTGGGCACACGTGGGTATTGGAATCAATTGCTGCATGTAAGTTGCAGCCTTTGCTTGCGCATTGAGAATTATCGCTTTGCTGTTCGAATTTTAACAGGAAAGAAGGGGATGGAATGCCTAACACTGGTTGCTAAACCCTGCTGTGTTAATGTTTTTTATTTATTAGATGGTATGTAAATCTCAAATATCTTAGTATGATGCTTTTTTGCATCCCATTTTTTGGTGGCATTTATGAATGATGACGTTGGAAAATTGTACTTTTGGCATCTAAATCAGCTGTTCTAGAGAACTCTTATACTAACGGAAACAAACATCCGATGTATGATAAACTATCTTGATGGAAATGAGAAAGATAACACTGACAATTCTAATAAAGAAAGTCTTGTACGAAATGTAATGATTTGAAAGGAAGTTACACAGGGTTTATGAGGTCAGTCACCCTGAGATGCACCTTTGTTCAGTGTTGCCTCCCATGCGTCCTGCAACTCCCTCTTAGACTCATTCGTGTCTGTGTTATAAACAAAGTGCTTTGCAACAATCAAGAAGAAAAGGAAGTTGAGAAGACTCAAGACAGCAAAGAATGCATAGTAATAGTCCAAGTGAGAGAGATTCAGGTTATCCAAGATCCAACCACTGTGGCCGTTCTTCTTGGTGACATTAGCCACAGTTGACAGAAGAAAGCTGCTAAGGAAGTACCCGACCCCAAAGCTAGTTGTAAAATAAGCAGTCCCAAGACTTTTCATGCCTTCGGGTGCTTGATCATAGAAAAACTCGATCTTTGCAACCTCCAAAAAGTTATCGGCAACCCCCATCAAAGCAAACTGAGGGAGAAGAATAAATATACTGAGAGGAACAGTCTGGTGTTTATCAAAAATGCCATGTTCTCTCGCAATGCTTAGCCTCTTTCTTTCGGTGAAGGAGGCTATGATCATGATGATCACATGCAGTACCAGGCCAATCCCCATCCTCTGCAGCATTGTGATCCCTCTTGGATTTTTTGTGTAGCGACGAAGCGCTGGAACCAAAAAGCGGTCATAAATCACAATGCTGATTAACATGAATATCGTAATAAATGCCGTGAGGCATGCTGGGGGTATGCTGAAATGTGGACCGATGCTCCGGACCAGGGTGGTGCCTTGCTTGATGAATAGTGTGTGGGTCTGTGCTAGCATGGTGGCAGGTATGAATGTTGCTGCCAAGATTGGTAGCATTTTTACCATCTGCTTGGTTTCTTCAACTTGGGTCACTGGACATAGCATCCATGGTGAAACTTTGCCATTCTTCACAGCTGCTTTGTCGAGAAGTCTGCAAATAATGTTTGAATCAGACTTATTCACAGAATAATCTATTATCCACCCCAAAAAAGCAAGGAGTGACTTTTTTTTCCAAAAACATCATAATATGTCGCTTTTCAAGGGACGGAGGAAGCATCAAACTGATTAGAATACAAAGGTTGGAAAGAGAAGAACCTCAATGAAGGGCTGTGATCAACTCTGTACTTGCCAGGGCCAGAGTATTCATCCAAGCTCAGCTCATGAAGTTCTTTTGGGTCATCAGGGGCAACCACCTTGAACTTCCTCACTGTGGCTACTAGCACCTTGGCCATCCTAGTCAATGGGCTTCCTGATGGGGCTTTGTGTCTGTACTTGGGTGTGCCAACAATGAACATCAATATGGCCCCAAGGAGGCCCACAGTTGGAAGAGAATAGCCAAGGGCCCAGCCCACATTGTCTTGTATGTAGACTAGG
Organism: Escallonia herrerae; assembly: GCA_033070095.1. Taxonomy (NCBI): domain Eukaryota; kingdom Viridiplantae; phylum Streptophyta; class Magnoliopsida; order Escalloniales; family Escalloniaceae; genus Escallonia; species Escallonia herrerae. The sequence continues at coordinate 182,731 of JAVXUP010001810.1, read as the reverse complement.
AAAGTGTTTGAAAAGAGGGTACCAAAGAAGATGCTAAACATCCACCAATTGAAGAAGGATAGCTTCTGGAACCTTTCTTTGGGGTCAAAATTGTCAAATTGATCAGCGCCCATCGTAGAGATGTTGGGCTTGGTTCCTCCCGTTCCTACTGCTATTATGTACAAAGCACAATAGAAAACTCCGATTTGATACGACGAAGCCCGTTTATCACAGTCTACGTCTTTCACTTTAGGTCCGCATGACGGTGGCCTTAAGGCTGGTAATGAAACCGCTAGTGTCAATAAACACATCCCCTATCCAAAAAGGAAGTTGGTTAGTTATGAACGCAACCTTAAATTGCTGATAAAGTCTCTTAACGTCACTCCAAAAGAAAAGCAAGCGAAGGAGGGCTACGCCATAGTAGCCCAGGCCCAAGGATCTTTCATGGACAAAAAGCAGACTAAACAAAACACATGAGAGTGCTTATAAATTGCTGGCCCATATGCAGGTCTACTTAAATGGGCTGTACCAGCGTAGTGGACTTCATGGGCCCAAACTGATTTCTGGTTCAAATGTTAAAAATTGATAAGTATATTTGAGTTTTAATTTTAAGTTTTGAGGGTCACTAAAGGTCTTACACATTGGCAAAAAGAGATCTTTAGCGATGAAAGTAAAATTTAATTGACAAAAAGTAGAACTCAAATATTCATTTCTTAAAAATTCCCCCAAAGAGGTGCGGGGAGAATCATAAATTAGAAATAAATTTGAAGAAAATGGCACGGCAATAATAACAATTGTTTGCGAATTATAATGTGAAGAAAGTCATAGCACTATTAGTAATTTTATAACGGCAGCATGGGGTCAGTGACGGAACTAGAATATTATGTTAAGGTGGGTAATATATAATAGTTGTAAGTATCTTTCCCAATGAAATTGACCAAAAAATTTGCATAACACATGGTAATAACAATATATTTCTGGGGTGAGACTAGAGAAATATATATATATTTTTGCTAGATCAATACTATAAGAACTACTTATATTTTTACTCACTTGTCAAAGTGTGGGTTGCGCAGAAGAAAACATGGGTTTTGCCTGATTCAATAAAAGGGTGCGAAAGCAGCATCTAGTTTAAAGTTAATGAGCAACAATGAGAAAAGTTTACAAGCCTTATATATTGCATTGTTGATTGTATTGTTTCCGGTGCGGCCTAAGACGTGGATGAGTATAACTAGTTGACAGTAATTCAATTTGTGATTTATCTGCTGGACTTGGATCGACCCACTCTGATATCATGTGAAATAGTCTAACTCAAAACCAACTAGTGAGGTTCTTTCCGACGTGTGATTGAATCTCAACAAAGGTTAGAAAAGAGTAACTATGCACCATGGTTTCTTAGCAAAGAAAAGTAGAACATACTTTAACTAGTTATAATTTTTGTGTAATCTTAGCAGCAATAAAGACAATTGGGCAATTGCCACCTTAACCTGGATGTGGAATTGTGGATCCACCACTAGATTAAGGCAGCTACACAAATCTTAGCCAAAAATCTCTCTAAATCATACAAAAAGTTAGCTAAAAATTTTGCCAAAACACAATTAACAGGTAGGACTAGGAACTGGGGTTGAGTGAGTACCGCAAGATAAATGGCAGAAGCAAAGATGAAAGTCCAGTAGCGGCCAAGATGAGAGTCTGCAATGTAGGCGCCTAGCAAGGGTGTCAACCAGACCGTACCAACCCAGTTGGTGACATTGTTTGAAGATGTCACCGTGCCTTCATGGAGCATCGTGGACAGATACAACACCAGGTTTGTTGCAATCCCATAGTAAGCCATCCTCTCAAACATTTCATACCCTACAAATTCATCAAGACCATAATTGAGAATACATCAAGAATAGGTTTATTTGGTACAAAAAGAGATCCACATATTCTCGCGCCTCGGAGACTTGGAGCATCGGCTACACAACGAGTGGAGGTTTACACGTTTTGCGTAAACCCGAGTGAATATTTATTGTGATGAAAAAGAAAGAATAAACTTTGACTCCTACTCGGGTTGTAGAAATCTCTTCCTAACCAGATCGTACCAACCGTTGCACGATTGAACGTCATTGGTGTAAAAAATGGACAGATTTAGGTTGTCTAACATAAAGGTCGTTAAGATTCTGTAACTGTCGAATCGTATTATAACTTGCAACATGTTATATCTGTCACAACTCTTCAGTAACGAATTCCTTCCGAAGGTGGGCAAGATCGATGACAGATAATCTCTTAGAATGACGCGAGAAAGTAATATGGAATGTAAACGTAGATATCAACAGAAAAAGCACTACTAGTTTATAAATCATAGTAAAACGTACGCATGGCAGCAATTTACCTACGATGAAGGAACAAGCTCTCCATCTCCCTGTTTTTGTTCTTAGGACGGGTCTACCCTTCAGATCCACAGTCCCATCTTGTGTATAATCCTCTCTGCCATCAGCAGGTCCTTTCTCTTCTTCTACCTTTGTCATCACTGGTATCAGGAAAGTTCAGTGACTGACGTGAACTATACCCAAGTGTTCGGCTTCTTCTAAACTCAGGAATTATGAACTGGTATTCCAAAGCACCATTTCGGCCCTAAGAATCCCTATGCTTTATTCCCCTCCTTTACTTGTTCTAGCTCACCCCTGTTCTTGTTTAACCTCTACATGGTTTACCTATATATGTACATACACTCGGAACTAAGGAATCTTATATAAATTCTGTATATTATTCATCTTCTTGTCTCCTTTCTCCCTGCATGTTGATTGTTGGAAGAGTTTTGCCTACGATTCATCGAACCATCACAACAAGTAATGTAAGCAGCAGTGTGCGTGATTGAGCCACGCCAACAGGCGCCACAAGCTACAAGTCAAAACAGGCTATTTTTAATCATTCAGTTGGTTTCAGCATAAAAATAACTGCGCTAAAAAACACTCGCTACCCAAAGGAACTGGAAATATCTGTCTTCACACCCTCGCACCTCAATGTGTAGCTTAGAGGTTAATGCTTTGCCACTAATATATTTTCAGCGATATTGTTAAGCTCTTATTGACCATCATGACCGAGAACATCGTGAGAAGTTACCACCTTTTATATATTTCTCTTCAAGAAGTGCATCGAACCAGATAGTTGTTGCTGCTGCTCAGTCTCACATTGACTATACATGATCCATTTTTATATCTGGTGGGCTTATCATTCTCTTGGACATACTTCTAGGTTCACGTTGGCCACTAGATTTTAATATAGTATCAGAAATAGGCTCTGCCCGTGCCCCATTAAGTCGCTAGCACATTGAGCTGCTTCTTTGAGATCGGTCTTTATACCAAATGAGTTTATCCTCCTCTTGAGCATTTTTTTGTGTTAGACGTCAAGATTTAATACTTGCCATCCGAGCTAGGTATTTATTTTCCTGTGCTGTGTTCGATGCTTGTTACCAACAGAAGAGGTTGGATGAGTGCGCAGCCCTAGCCCAGTTGGTGTTTAGATTTGATGTTCATGACAATTTTGGTGACCTGTTCGATAGTAAAATAGTAGCGGCGAAGGAAACTGCCGCCTCGAAGCCGCAAGAAGGTTCTTATCTTCCTGTCCCTTTGGTCGATAACATTAATATGGAGATGTAGAGCAAACAAATGAAGCATACGCATCAATGGCCTGACCAGTATAAATTAAAATTTCTGATCGTAACCTCTGCTGTGTGGACTCATTTAACTTCATTCTTGAGAGAGCTTTTCGGTCGGTCAGTACGTACTAAGATTTCGAAAGAAAAACTTGTAAAAAATAACATGGTATAAATGATGAACAAAGATTACAAGTGTCATTTAGGGGTCTTGTTGTTTAACGTTTCCGAGGTTGCGCGGGTGTAAGGTAGTTGTGTCCACCAGCGAAGTGACGAAGAATGAATCAGGCGGAAAAAGAAAAAGAAGCAATTAGGAAGAGAAGGATTTCCTGAAAAGAAGTCCGAGCCCTTTGAACACTGATTGCTGGTGAATCCAGTTAACATATGAGGGCGTCTGCTGTGTCAAAAAGTTTGTATAATCGTTGTAGAGAAGATTTATTCAAAATTTATAATGAAAATTAAAGTACGATGTGTTTAGCAAAATGGGGTTGAATAAGTCATGATTTTTCCTTTATTTAATACGTTGCCACATATTATGTGACTCAAGGATCTGTCGACCATGAAGCCGGCATAAAGATTCTGCTACTTTACTATGGGAATTCTTGTTCTTTTTGTGATTGAGATATAGTCTAAATAATGTGTCATTTTCGGTAAAACAAGATTGATCTGCTAATATAATTTAAACCGGTCTGTACTATTCCGACCGTAGCGATGGAAATCACATTAAAAAAAGTGAAAAAAGAAAAAAGAAAGGAGCTCTCCAAATTTCACATCATAAATGTGCTGATTCTTAAGCATATAAAACAAGAAAAATGGTTTGTCACAACTTGTTTTTCGGTGCTCGAATTGTTAAAAAGTATTTTCGAGCAAGTCTCAATCGAGATCAAATGGAGAAACTCCACCGATGAAGTTACTTGGGCGACCCTGGAAGATTTGGATCCTATTCATCACACCCGTTCCATCATCGTTACTTAGCTTCATTCAATCATCACTTTCCTTTTATGATGAAGGCCAACTGAACGCGCAGCAACCTGCAAAATAGCAACCCCAAACCTATATCACCATATACATAAACGAAAAACTTGGAGAAACTCCTACATCTTCTAGGCTGCTCGGCCAACCACCACCTTCCGTCAGGCAGCTTCCGTTCCTTTCCGTCGGCACTTCTTCCAAAAACTGTTTTGTCGAAGATTCATTCTGACTGGTTTCCTGCTGAATCAGTCAGAAGTCCCTCTTGCTTGGCGAAGAACTTGATCGTTGATATCAATCCGTTAGCGCACACGCAACATTAGGAAACGAGAACCAACAAAGACCACATTTCCAATTTTAACGTAAAGCTCTACGAGTTGCACACATCCCAGTTAGACAGCACAAATCCCAGTTAGACAGCAGCTCCTCGTCCTCAAATCCCAGTTAGACAGCAGCTCCTCGTCCCTGTACAATGGAGGCAAAATAAAGAAGGAATATTACCATTACTACCCACATCCCAGTTAGACAGCAGCTCCTCGTCCCTGTACAATGAAGGCAAAATAAAGAAGGAATATTACCATTACTACCCACATCCCAGTGACCAACGTAGTGGCTAGTGGTGCCATCCACCCACAAAACCAAGAAGCTTCACTACACTCCACTATCACCACATTGCAACAAGGACAGCAAGAACCAGAGTTCAGTTAAAATCATCTGGAAAAAGACCTAACACAATGCGCTAAGAAAGAACGCCAGGAAGTAACGAGAAGTCTACTCTTTACTACTTCAGCTTTGACACTCAAGGAGTCGAGGACAAGCACGTAAAGGAGGAAAAAACCCAAAGTAAACTAAGAGCAACCTGAAATTAAGCACTAATACTATGAGCAAAGACAACTAATACAGAGTAGGTTACATCGTAACTATTAGTAGTTAGGCCAGCACAAAAGCTACTGCAAACTACGATTGGCATGGAAGCAACCCAACCAGTCCCAGAATCTGTAGCGGGATGCCAGTGAACCTTGAAACGCCAGGTTGGACGAGGAGACTGACCACCAAACTGCATTTTAATATCCAGAAGACCCATAGCCGCTCCCCATGTAGCCACCACCCGTCTGTTGCTCACCCCCACTAACGCCACTCCCAGGGTTGCTGTTTGGGGCACTCTCAGCACGTCCACCAGCAGTCCCATAACCACCAGCATTTGTATAAGATCCCTCGCCGCCCCCATAACCACCAGCATTTGTATAAGATCCCTCGCCGCCCCCATAACCTCCATATGCAGATCCTTGACTCCCATAAGCAGAAGCACCACTTGGAGATTGGCCCATTGGTGCAGAAACAGCATCAACACTTCCTGGGTAGCCTGCACTCCCACTGTAGCCCGAAGCACCATAACCAGGACTCTGGCTGCTCCATGTGCCTTTCAAGGCACCCGGGGGGCCACTCATATAACCAGCATTCGGAGCACTAGGGTTTCCATATGCTCTAGCAGGGCCAACAAATCCCACATTGGCACTTCCATAACCACCACCAAGACCATAACCACCATAGGCAACACTATTATTTGCTGCTCCATAACCATAACTTGGTAGTCCATAGCTAGAATAGGGTGGATAAGCACCACCAGCAGTTTGCGGCTGCAAGAATCTACCGCCGTCCATTCGACTTTCGAATGAGCTAGCATTGGCACCAGAAGAACCATAGCCTTGGTAGCCTCCACCACGTCCACCAGTGCCACCACCTCCTGGATTTGCATCTTTTGGAAGGGCTCTTTTCACCTCAACTAGTTTATTGTTTAGCTCATGGAAGCTCTTCTGGACAACGCTATCAACTGCATCTTCTGTGTCAAAGGAGATGAAGCCAAAACCGCGAGGCCTATTGGTATTTTGGTCGAACATTATTACTACATCGGTTACATCGCCGTAAGTTTCAAAATACTGACGAAATTGATCTTCCGTCAAAGTGGAAGGCAAGCCTCCAACGAATATCTTTTTGGTTTTGTAATTTCCTGCACCTCCAAGGCTTCTGCCAGCATTAGGATTTCCAGGTCTAGAGGTGTTCTGTTCTTCTCTCGATAAGGCCCTCTTAGCCTCCACCTGAATAGCCAAAGTGCAAATTTAGATAGATGGTATGAATTTGCATGTGCACTCACATTCATGCACCGAAACTCAGTAAACGGTTGTTTCGAAGACCGAAAAGACATTGGCCCGCTAATCGCTTAATCAGCCCCACACAAAATTATTAATCGGATAGATTATGAAATGCAGACAAGTCCTACGCTATAAACGCCAAAGGAAAACTAAATCTCTATACCATAAGATTCTGTTCAATCAGTTTGAGAGCAACAGAAAGGGCCTAAACAAACATACACTTTGAAAAATATGACATCCAATTGGTTCCTAGTTCATATCTATCAGTGGCAGAAGCAGGTAGAGTGCAACAAAAGAATTTATATTGCCATAGGAAACTGAAAACAGAGGAAGCGCTTCTTTAACCACAAAGGACTGGCAACTTCGGGACAAAGCTGATTTTATATCCACATATTGGAGCAAAAGCAAAGATCTCCATCAGCAGAAGAAAACATAAGCCCTTACTCAGGTAAAGGCACACCATCAACAAATCAGCATCCACCAAAAAAAAAAAAAGATTATCTTGCTGGTGAGTGGTAACTGAGCAAACAGAAGGAAAACCCAGAGTCCCAGGCTGCTAATATCCAGGATCATATCATACTTTATATAAAAAGGAACAGAAAGACTGAGACAAAGGCAGTATCCTGATCCTCAGCATTACCTATCCTTGAAGAGTCCATGAAAATAAAACTACGTAGTACATATATGCTTTCTAGGTCCCAAAATCAAACAGAAGAAAAGGAGAGAAGATTTTACATAACTGATTGCCTCAGGTGGTATCTGAGGATCCCAAAGAAAGGTAAAAATTGATTTTGGGTTGATGTTTGTGCCGATCTGGTTGTCAAAATTAACTCGCAGCACCGGGGTCTATTATGGGGGGGACGGGGGGCGGGGGGTTGAGACAAATACTATGGCTACTTCTTTCTCTCTCATATAAAACCAAGCCTTTTCCAAAGTTAAAACAACTAGCGATATTCTAACCACGTTTCACTTTCTGAACTACTTTGTACCATCCTTCACAAGTTGTCACATGTTTCCTAATAATTGTCAGAGATGATAATTTTGGGCTCCTCTTTCCCAGATGCTATCACTAAAACTGACCACTCACTCATTGCAACCAACGCATTTGTTAGAATAGGGGATAAAACCAACAAGCTTTTCTCACCTAATCTCTATTTTACTTCTACTGATCTCCGGGGTGTCCTAATTTATCACTCTAAATTCGTCACTACAACACTAGAGACTCACTCACTTGTCCTCTGATCTTGATACCCTTTTCATGTTGATCTTAATTTCTTTACCTTGACAACCTCTTAATTTCTCCAACCAGCGAAAACTTAATTCCTCCCATCAACCTACAAATACTCCAATTATTTCATCTAACCTTTCATAATAACAGTACATCTTTGAGCAGGAAATTTTCTTCTACTCAATGTAACAAGCTTCTACATATTCTTTAATTGAAAATGAGCTCAATTGTCGGGTAAACAAGATATGATCAATTTCCACCAGCAATTTTCAGTCCATGAAATCTTTACTTGATTTTCCTATCTTTCATTACTTATATGTAAATGGCGTAAACTATGTTGTGGGACTAGTCTCTCCTTGAGTAACCTTATATTGCATATATCGATCTAATTCTACTACACGAAAGTATGTTTAAAGATCGTTCTATCAAAGTTCAGTGGTTTCATTAAATAAAAAAAATCATATATGCAATCAGAACTCCCAACCCCAAGAAATCCTACAAGAATATCCTCTTCTACATAACCATCAAACTCAATGACTACACACATCATCTAGCTCCTACAAGTATGTCTTCCACAAGTTGCACTACAAAGTAAATTCATCTAATCCCAACTGTCATGCACAATCACTAATGGCGCTATAGTATTAACAAACAAGGTCCTCATTTCATAAGCTGTTCGAATAGGCTATCTTCTAATTCTTCTCCAAAAACATCGAGAAATTGCCACGCAACATTTTTGTAATTCATCTCATAAGATGAGAAAAACCCCAAAACCAAATCATATGCCATTTAAAAACAGCAACAAGCCAACCGCTTGAAAATTACCACCTCCGATCTATATAGGATGTGTCCCCTTTGACTTTTTGTGAATTCCTAGGATAGATTTAATATTGCATAAACATCAAATGATCTCGAAGAGACAAATCAAGTATTGCTTGGTATGTTAAGCCATGGTAAAAACGAGTAAAGCCAATATTTACATCCACTGCACCTATCCCGGCAATTCGCAAAAAGTCAAATGAAAAAGGTAGTAAACAACAATATAAAGCCAAACCCTAACAAATTTTTTTACCGTGTATACATCAAATTGAACTCATACAACAAGTACAGATAAAGTAAGTACCATTTGGCAAGCCAAGCCAGGGTAAAAACGACGAGGGAAGCCAACATTTACACACACCGTACCCATCCTAGGAATTTGAAGACAGTCAAATGAGAAAATCTAATGGAATGGGCCTCATTGCCAGGCTTACAACAGAAACAGACATAGAAACCCTAAACATTAGTAACCACGAGGGAAAATAGTGGGAAATCTGACCGTACGGCCGTCGAGGGAATGGGTGTCCTGAAGGACGGCGTCTAGGACGGAGGGATCGGCGAAGACGACGAAGCCGAAGCCGCGGGGGCGGCCAGTGGTCTTGTCGCGCATGATGACGGCCTGGGTCACCTCCCCGTACTTGCCGAAGTGATCGCGCAGCCCTTCCTCGCTCGTATCCCATGCTATCCCTCCTATGAACAGCTTCCCCTCGTCCGTGTCCATACTCTCTATCTAAACTGAAAGCCTCTCTTCGTCTCTGTGTATATGTGTAGGATTTGTGGGAGTGTGTGCGAATCTATGTTTTGGGCCGCGGAGCTTTTGGGGCCGACGAAAGTGCGACGGAGATGGGTCACGTGGCTTGCATATGCATGTCATAAACATAAACATGTAATATTAACTTTATACTCCTCTGTCCGCCGTTCTTAAAAGAGCAGTGATCTATTTGATTTTACACGTATATTGAGAATTTAGATTATATATTGTGTATCTTTTCATTTTATCCTTTAGAGAGAGGGAGAAGAGAGTGGGCCATAATAAATAATTTAACAGTGTGAGTCATCAGCATGCGTTACATAAGCTTAGTAATCGTACCTAGTAGGAACCATATTTATCAATACCGTACCGGTATCGGCCGTACCGGTATCGGCCGTACCGGTTGATTCGTACCGTTTTTTCCTTCTACTGGCATGGTATCCCTTAAATTTTGTATCGGTCAAAATAACGCTCTGTACCGGTTGTACCTGCCGGTACAGGTGATACTTGCGAAAACTACGTACGGCCGAAATATTGTGTTTTGTATCGGTTTCTTACAAAATGTAAAAGTAACAAAATTTGTTAGAAATTTTACAAATTAACCATATAAAGACTAAATAGAAAACACCTTAAGTTCTATTACATTAATCAAAGTCTCTGTAATCTCTTACTCATAATATTCATTACAATTTGTAAAATATTTCCTGATATGTTTTCAATCTTCACTTATCTTTGATTTACTTCATACATAGAAGCTTTGATCATATTCTTTCATCTATATAATATGTTACTTTACACACACCGGCTCGTACACATAAACAATTTATTCTTAAACTCAAAAACGTTATTATTGAACAAATTACTTATTCTTACATAAGAATTTGCGAATGAGATCGTTAAAAAATGGAAGATAATCCTAGAGGAGGTAGTTCAATTGAAAAAACTATTGTTATGGCAACAAACAACTTATTTAAAAACTAATAGCTTATTTGAAAATTATAGTAATTCAAGTTTTATAAGACAAATAGTTTATTCTAGAGGAGCTGTGAGAGAGAGAGAGAGAGTGTGTGTGTGTGTGTGTGTGTGTGTGTATTGGTTCGTGAATGAATGAATAGTACAAATGTATATTGTTAATAAAAAAATTGAGAAGGTACCGAGACAGTACCGGTACCGATACGTACCATTTCACGAAGAAAACAGTACGCACTCCGATACGATATTTATAACTATGGTAGGACCTTAGAGTTGCCCAAGAAAGTGGTACACGAGCTTCGAACATCCGAGCATATTAAAGCGGGCCTAAATTCAGCCCTGTAGTTCTGCTTGCTAGCCTCGTTCGTTCTAATAATCAAGTTTTAGGGATACTCAATCACTATAATTTACAACGTGAGTACTTAATTGATAAGGTAATGTTTAGAGGAGATTACTCAACACCTAATCGTTAAAGATTGATATGGAAATTTGTCAAGACAACAAAAGTCTTTCTCAACGGTATAAAGTACACTTATTCTAAAGTTTAGTAGTCAATAAGATAACAACGCTAATAATTAATAACTTTTTTGGAACCACTTATGTTTTATACTTAAGTCATTATGATATTTAAATGTACACTATTATTTCAAAACTCTAATACAATATATTAAATATATTCTACTGTCTTATACGTAACAAAATATGAACATTTTAAGTTATTGTTATAGACTATAAGAGAGAACCGTTACATATGTTTGTCTTTTGTATATACAATATATGTGTATCCTAGAAATTACACCTAATAAAGTCTTTATTTTTTGGGTCTAAGTTTATTGACAATTAAAAGATGAGGATTCTAGAAGTAAACGGGAGACTTAACAAAAAGAAGTACAAATCCGAAAAAGCGACATTTTACGTCAAAATCTCTCACCTTTGCGAGGTTGAAAAAGTAATCACAGGAAGTTAGTAAGATATCACGAGCATTTAAAAGCATTAATTAAAAATAATTTAAACTTTTTAACACTCGTGAACAAAATATTTTGACCAACAGAAACCTATGAGAACGCTTAATAGATTATACTTGTAAAAATTATTTAATTTTCTATCTTCTAAACTTTAGTAATGATAAAGAGGGTCAACTTCTCATAATTGCAAGACAATATAAACAAACAAATAAGTAAAATAAAAGAATAGGAAGGCCCAAAAATTAGAATGGGATTAATGAACTTACTTTTAATTACAGGCTGTACAGTCACAAAGTCACCATCATCATGAACTCTGTAACGGTCACTTCCTTTTTCAAACAAAAACCCTAGACCCAAGCAAGCCCTACCAAAAACTCGACCGTTTCGTCCTCCTTTTCTAGTAACGCTCCCCTCTCTCCTTCTCTTTCTTTAAGCCATGAAGACCCTTTAACAACCCCCAATTTAATCACCCCATTAGCAAACAAAACCCATCTTTCAGTTCATCAAGAAACCGTCGCTAGATGGGCTGTTTTCTTGGGTGTTTCGGTTCCAAGGATCAAAAGCGCCGTAAACAGAGGTACAAGATCGTCTCGAGATACCAAGTAAGCCCCTTCGTTACTCTTTGCTTACTGCATTAGCTCTCGGTTACTTTTTTCCCCCTGTTTGGTTTCCAGGAAAACGGATGAAGAGTTTGAAAATTTATGTTCCTTTTGCTTGTCTTTGCCCAAGATTAACAAATTAACGTGATGGGTGGGTTTTGTTTAGCATACGTTTAAATGGGTTTTAATTATTAGGTGAATTAATCACTCTGGCTTTCATTTTTAATTTTTCTCCTAGCGATCAAACAGTGCTTTAAAGCTCTTTATTTTCCCCGATATGTTTTGAAAGCCTAGAGTTTCAAATTTTGATGCAGAATCATGGAAGTCAGAAGCCTTTGCAAATTACCCATTCTCCAGAGCAAGGCATCGTAACAAAGCCCATCACAGAAAAGCCCATCAATTTAGTGTCAGAGTGGAGGTGAGTTGAATTTATTGAGATTTTTTTCCTGAATAAAAGATGTTCAAGAGCCAATATGTTTATCTTGGGTTGTATGTAATCGTCTGAATGAATCTTGTAAAATTTGGGTGTAGAGATAAGCCTGAGGAGCAATTGAGCTTGAGTTCGAGAAAGAAAGTAACATTTGATACGAATGTGACAACCTATGAGCATGTCAAAGTCTATGAAAGTACTGATTCTTTACTGGAAACCGAAAAAATTAGCGAGACGGAAAAAGAGGATAGTTGTGCTAAATCAAGCCTATCACAATCCCATTCCCGTTCTGAGGATGATTCGGTAACATCAAGCGTTGGATCTTACCCTCCAAATCATAGGTACCAAAACTGTCATGATAGTGACGATGAGGTTGAGCTGGAGTACGAGAATAGTGATTTGGATGATGAGGATGAGGACAATGGAGATTATGATGATTATGATTCGGACACTGATGATAGAGTTCTATATCAAGAGGTCTGGTCCGAGTCAATTTCAACTCTACCAATAGGATTGAGAAAGCAAGAAGTGAAAACAACAGGGCCATTGAACCAAAATGCGAGAGATAGGAGCGTTTATGTCCATCCTGTCCTGAATCCAGTTGAGAACCTTACTCAGTGGAAAGCTATGAAATCGAAAGGGACACAAGCACTGAAGTCACAGAAAGAGAATTTTGGAGGAGACCAAGAGACATCTCATATGTCATGTAGTTCAGAACCAACTATTAAGCAGCATTCGCGCAATTTCAGGTCACAATTCCATCGAGAAAAGAGTCCTAATCAAGAAATTGCAGTTGATGCCAGCCTTTCAAATTGGTTGGTTTCATCCGAAATCACTCCAAACAAGAAGACCAGCTCCACTGGGCTCGAAACGATTTCCTCTGGGAAAAACATGTCCCAAGGATCAAATTCAGCAATGAGCTTTGAGGATAGACCTATATTAGGTGCATTGACCGTTGAGGAGCTAAAACAGTTCTCAGCATCTTCCTCGCCGAGGAAATCACCAAGTCGAAGCCCGGATGAGATGCCTATAATAGGAACTGTTGGGACCTACTGGAGTCACACAAGCCAAGCCAAGGATTTTGGCTCAGTTTCTTCCTACAAAGGCATACCAAACACAACCAGCAAATATCGAGAGGTACTTGCGAAGTGAGATGTTGTTGGATACCTTTTACTAGGTAAATTCGGTGTTAATTAGGTGTTGTGGGCGTGCAGGATAAGAAAGTGAATTGGCATTCTACACCGTTCGAAACAAGGTTGGAGAGAGCTTTAAACAGAGGTGCGGCTGAAGCTTAATGTGCCAATCTTCCCGGTGTGTGTCTCACAGAAAAGCTTTGTGTGAGATGCTTTTTCAGTGTCTTCACGTGTCCCCCTTTCTTTCGCTGACAGTTTATGATCTGTTGTTGTATTATGTTAAACACAAAATGTTTGCTTCAATTCTTCTGTTGTAATTCTTGATTGTTTTTATATGATGGTTGAACACATTTGGATTTTTCCCGTAGACATCGAGTTTCTGCTGATCCTGTTTGTCTTTTCTTTTTATGAGCATATACATTAGTCAAGAAATTGTTGAGGAATCCTTTATCCTGGTTTGCAGAAACTGGATAACGCTGTCTGCATATATAGGATCCACTTTGGCTCCATCTGCAATTGCATGTAAGCTAGAATGTTTTGGTTTCAGTTTTAGTTTGTTCCTAGAAGTAGATTGGAGTATGTAAATTGGAAAAATGCTATTTTCACTCTGTTATGTGCTTTTCCACCCTCTTTTTGTTGCTAAAAAAGAACATCCATGACAAGTGTTGACCTTTTAGTGACAAACAAGAGGGTGAATTAGCATAGTAAGGGGTGGAAATAGCCTCCCAGTTTTGATACTTCATACCAACCCATTTATCAAGACATGACAGAAACAGGAAGGATCAGCTCCAGAACCAGGAACCTTGCAGCTGTTGCTACTATGGAGTACTCAAGAAATTAGTCACAGGAAACAAAATGTTCAGCATGATCTTCTAGATGCTGGTCATCAAGCAACACGTGCTAATAAACTAAACGATTAGCACCATGGGACATTAGCAGTGACCTTCTCCTGGCGACGCAAGTCTGCTGCCGGTCAAAAGAAGGCCACATGGACCGTTAATAAACTCAAAAAAGAAGTAAATTTTGATTCTCATGGATTCGTTTAGGTTGCTCGTTGTTGACCGCTTTTTATGTCTGATTGCGCGTGCACGTGGGGTAAAAGTGCACGTGGGGTAAAAGGGGGCTAATTCGAACAGCTTATCCAAATTTCATGAAAACTTAATGTAAGACCCAAACTTTAGTTTGGTCATCCATAAATGTTGTTGGGAACTTTACCCATCTTTCAGACGTGGCCACTCTTGTATTCCCGTGAAATGCCGCAGTCAGTCACTGGTATCACTGTTCTTGAGATGATTGCCATTTTTATTTCTGACTAAGGCCGCTATTCGAGAATGGGAATAGACTAAAGGCCTTTATTAATACCAGCGGTGTTCCTAACCTATCTTGGTTAGACTCAAGGGCTCACTAGGAGTCTCGCTTCAACATCGACCGAACACCTTTTCAACATCGATCGACGACGCAATCGGAGTGACGAGGTCAAGGGGCAAAGGCCTTGGCCAACCCCATGGGGTTGGCCTCGGCCTCCATGGGGGTTGGCCTTGCCCCCTCGGTTGTTCACTTTTTGCGCAAAGTCCTTTTCGCGCTTTGTTCGCTTCGTACGCTTCGTACGCTTCGTATATGACTTTGGAACCTTATTCGTCACATGGGTACGACTCACGACAACCAGTAGTCGTAACACAACTTTCGGATTCGTCATTGCCCATCAAAAACCTATTGTCGGCACGCCCGAAGTTCACCGAAAGGGGGAGTGGCCTTGGCCTCCCTTCATAGGAGTTGGCCATTGGCCTTGGCCACCCCCTAGGGTCAACCTCGGCGTCACCAGGCATCACGCCCGTGCGCCATATTACTCTGATCATGCCGTCTCGGTGTCTTCAGTCTTCTGAGACAAGTAGAGCGACGCTGTGTGGGGCGAGGCAGTACGAATTTGGAAATCGGTAGTCCAACGGAGAACCGGTATTTTAGGACCCCTAGTGACGTGTCACTCCCAGGAGACAACATGTGGCACTTGATGACACAGGCACACTATTTCCTATAGATAATAGACTTTATGACTCAAAAAAAGACTTTTGGACTTCTGATTCATTCTCACAAAAATCACTTTCTCACTCTAGAATTTGAGATCTCTTGGATTCTAGAGAGAGAAACATAACTTGGACATAACTTTGGACCGTAACATTGGACCCCGACTCGGACCTTGACTTGGACTGTCGACTGCCGGCCCTGTTCGTCTTAGCCTTATCTCCGCAGCACTGCCACTCATCACGGCCTGTCTGGGAAGCCTTGCTCTTTGCCCTTACTCCGCCCTCACTGTTTCTCACTTTGCATACTTGGAAGTTGACTCGGACTGCAGCCTTTGTGGCACTTCCACGTAGGTACGAACCCACTTTCCTTGGCATCAAGCGGTAATACACATATGTTGCACGTGAACATTAATATTTGATTATTACTATTATAAAAAAGATCATGTCGGTGTTGCTTCATTCATCCTCAAAATTTTCAAAATTTTGTAGTTTTTGTAACTATAATTTAGTGCAATGAGCCAGAAAGATATGCAACTAATTAGATACAACCTTAATTTTGTAATTTGTTATTAACATCATCGATAAAACACATGTTATTAGCCTTGTCTCTGTATAATATGTTTTTTTTTCACTAAAAAGGTCTTTTAAAACATAACATTCTAGTCTTTAGTTAAAATTTTCAAACTTATTTTTAAGCATATATATGCTATGCAACAAAGAATTCAAAAGTCTTATTGTTTAACGCTTAATATGTCTGAACAACATAGAACTTAGGTACAAGCTAAGCATGATGCTATGAAGCGGGTATTTAAAAATTAAGAGGAGTTTTATATGAATTGAAACTGATGTGAATTCATCAATATAGGCAACAAAATGTTATTTCTCAATTATTTGCATTATCAGTTTTTATTTGTACCGCCATTGCCACCTTTTTTAAGAACTGTCTCATAAGTAAACTTCAAGTATTATATGTTGTCAAATGAGAAAAATTTTCGTGGTTCTAGGTTTCTTCACCTTGTACATTAGATTGTATTTTTCTTTTCTCTTTTTACTTTAGTTAATGAACATTAATATAAGTATACGTTTTTAATTGGTTATACCTTTCTGAGTAGGGTGGAAGTAAGACATAGATTAACATTATAAAGACATAGCAAAGTTATATAATAGCAAGTTCCAGCCATATAAGAATTGCCACCATTATGCCATTGATGTGTCATTGGTATTCTGTATGTATGTAGGCATACGGTATACTTATAGATACGGTAACTTGGTTCTCCGTTCTCTTTAAAAGAAAATAAAGCTCATTGGAGAGTCATATAAAGACAAGATTAAATGAGGCAATGAATTAGTGGAGAAAGGAAGTAAGAAGACTTAAAAATAAACATTTATCTTTTAACAGTAAAATCAAAAGTATTGATGTTATTGTAGTTAGAGAGAGATAAGAACGGTTAAAAGAAGTAAATGTAGATTAAAAAAAATTGAAATCATTCATTGATCTTATATTGACAATACATGTACTTCGTATTACGATAGTGCTATTGTTATGTTTCATATAAATCAAAAGTAATGGTATTTGAGAGATATTTTCTAAATACTTGAGTGTTTAAGTTCGATGAATATTTTAAACAGACATTCAGTTTTATAAATAGTATTACTATAAATATAAATCTAAATATGGATATAGACAGATGCTTTGAGAAAAAGAACCATGCATCTAATATTTTGACAATGAACCTGTCCCATGAATCTAGTATTATGCGACACTTTGCTAAAAGGAAAGGAGCTCAAAGTGTTGATAATCCTCAACATCTTCATAGCTCAATGTTCCAAGTAACATTGGAATGCTTAGCCCACCTATGTATCATGACAGCTTCACAAACCATGTACCATCGCCGCTTAGAAACTTGACTGCGACTGTTGGTAGGGTAGTTATCCTAATTTCTTAACCGGAAAACCCAACTGGTTCGTGAGGATTACTGAAGCAGATCAACAGCACCAAAAAGGGAGATGAAAGAAGGGAGCTCAAAGTGATGCTGATCCTACTCCCATTTTTGCGTTTGGAGGTTCACTGACATACTCGACAAGCCGTTTCGTTGAATATGAACCCATTCACAAGTAAATGCTTCCCCCTGTATCCACAAGTCATGTTCTATTTCCTTTTCCTGCAGTCCCCCCCCCCCCCCCCCCAATTTGATCCAGTTTCCTTCAAGCAATGCATTTCTGCTACAACAGTCTTAATACCATCTTATTCTTTGAGCAAGTGAAAAGAAAGCGAAAAGAATAAGATGACAACCGTATAAGTTAGTTTCACAATAGGACACAGCAAAGCACATGTTATTGGTTAGCAGACAGTGCGAAATAGAAAAGTTGCAGAACTTGTTTTCAAATATAGACAACACCAACATACCTAAACATGTATATTTCTAAGTGTTATCAGTCTATTGTGGTTACATGCGCACCATTTATCTATCTAATTGTTTGTATGTGTACTGGTAATAAACTAATTAGTGTCTTGATGCCAAGGAAAGTGGGTTCGCAGTCGACGTGGAGTTGCCACAAGGAATGCAGTCCGAGTCAGATGCCACGCATTGGCGGAACTACATGGTAACAAGGGGGGGGGGGGGGGGCTGAAGCCCCCCCCTGAGACTTTTGAAAGAATTTTTTTTTCATTGATTAAGCTTTTGTGGTTTGTTTTTAAGAGGATTAAGCCCCCCGAACCCAGACCAGATGTTGTTAAGTTTAATTTCATTGATTATATAGAGGTTTAGAATATATGTTTGGTTAATTTAATTTCAGTTTGATTTCGGTGAATATATAGAGGTTTAAAATAAGTTCTTAAAAAAAATGTAATATTATTTTACTAATAAATTTTTTTGGTGAATTCGATATAATTTTTGCACCCCCTGAAAAAAATTTCTGGTTCCGCCCCTGATGCCAAGTGTGCTGATGTGGGACACAGCAAGGGTGGAGTAAGGGCAGAGACCAAGGGCTTCCCAGACAGAGCCTGAGGGTGGCAGTGCTGCGAGGGCGATGGCGTGGGATGAATGCACGATGACAGTCACAGTCCGATACTTAGGTCCAGAGTCAGGGTCCTGTATGTTTTCTCTCTAGGATTCTAGAGTGAGAAAGCAAAAATGTTTTGAGAATGTCCAACCGTGAGAAATGTCCAAGTGAATTCTCAAGACCTCTATTTATAGATGTTGAGATGATGATGTCATCACGCAACACATGGCGCTCTCCAGTCGTGACACGTCACCAAGGGGTCCACAGCTGTCGGTGCTCCACGGACTATCAAATTACATATTTACCCGGCCTGCCCCACACAGCGTCGCTTTGTCTGTCTAGAAAGACTGGCTCCCACAACGTCGGTGTGGCCAGAGAACCCCCTTGATTTAGCCACCAATCCAAGCCCTTGCAGAGTCCCACAGGCCTGGCAACGGTGGGGAAGACCCGACGCCTAGCTGCCAGTTGGACTAGGCGCGATGCCCTCCGAAGACACGCTTCCGTCTCGGAGTGATCCGGGGGTCGTAGTCCTTAGGGGTGCCGACACGAGCCCCCAGTGCCGGAGCACGTAGGCCAGTCACGAAGACACCCTGGCGGAGATAGTGTCTCGAAGGAGTCGCCTATCTCGCTGGTGAGTCCTTGTACCGGAGCACTCAGAGTGCATTAAGGTAGTATCCCGGAGGAGTTGTCTACCCGAAGGGCCGAAGTAGCATCCCGGAGGAGCCGTTTACCTAGCGGAAGGGGAGTTGAAAAGCTCCCCGGCGGAGATAGTGTCCCGGAGGAGTTGCCTATTCCGCAGGCCAAGGTAGCATCCCGGAGAAGCCGTCTACCTGGCCGGTCGAGGTAGCATCTCGGAGGAGCCGTCTACATGGCAGAAGGGGAGTCTTCGTGCCAAAGCACTTAGAGCTCTCTGGCGAAGATAGTGTCCCGGAGGAGTCGCATATCCCTGCTGGTGAGTCCTTGTGCCGAAGCACTCGGAGCGCGTCAAGGTAGCATCCCGGAAGAGCCGTCTACCCGACTGGCCGAGGTAGCATCCCGGAGGAGCCAGACCTAGCGAAAAGGGAGTTAAAAAGCTCTCTGGCAGAGATAGTATCATGGAGGAGTCGCCTATCCCCGCGGGTGAGTCCTTGTGCTGGAGCACTCAGAGCGCGTCGAGGTAGCATCCCGGAGAAGCCGTCTACCTGGCGGAGATAGTGTCCTAGAGGAGTCGCCTATCCCCGCGGGTAAGTCCTAGAAGAGTCGCTTATCCCCGCGGGTGAGTCCTTGTGCCGGAGCACTCGGAGCGCGTCGAGGTAGCATCCCGGATGAGCTGTCTACCTGGCAGAAGGGGAGTTAAAGAGCTCCCTGGCGGAGATAGTGTCCCGGAGGAGTCGCTTATCCCCACGAGATGTTGCACATTCTAGAGAGTGGGTCGAAGCATGTTCTATGGCAGGGGCGCATGGTGTGGTGAATGAGTGTGTTGCCCGGGGGCATGTAACATGATTGTGGCGCATGGGCGCGGCGACGACCGTCATGGGACAATAGTTGGTGCAGGGGCACATGTCATAGAGATGGCACACGAGCGCGGTGAAGTGTGTATAGTGCCCGGGGGCATGACATTGTGAAAAAAAGCTTGGGGGCACGGCTGTATCAGCAGCGCTGCGCATGGGCACGGCGGAGTGTGTATGGTGCCCAGGGTCACGACATTGTGACAGAGAGCCTCGGGGCATGATGACTATATCAGTGCACGGCACATGGGCCCGACGGAGTGTGTGAGGTGCCGGGGGCACGTCTGTATCAGTGGCGCGACGCATGGGCGCAACAGAGTGAGTGAGGTGTCGGGGGCACTGTAGTGTGACAGGGAGCCCGGGGGCGCGACTGTATCAGTGGCGTGGCGCATGGGCCAGGCAGAGAGACGTCCGGGCGACGGGGGTCACGGAGTGACTTCTGGGCGACCGGGGTCGCGGAGTGACATCTGGGCCCTTGAAGAGCAGTGAAGGTGCTAAGTATGGAAACCAAAGGACAACCCTTTAGGGGAAGGCCAAGGCCAGCCATTGGGGAAGCCAAGGCCAACCCCAGAGGAAGGCCGAGGCTGACCCCCAAGGGAGGTCGAGGCTAAGGCCGACCCCAAAAGGAAGGCCAAGGCTGAGGCCGACCCAAGGGAAGGCCAAGGCCGACTTCCCTCAGTAAATGCCAAGGTGCGCCGACGGGCGACGGGCGGTGTGCGACGGTCGGAGCGTGATGAGCAATCGCGCAAAGGATGAGCTTCTTGGTGATGAAGTCACGTAGAAAGAGTGAGAAGTGCACGTGACTTGAGCGTGCACGTTTTGACCGGTTGGAGGCGTTGAATACTGACTGTTGCTTGTGCGGACGTGTCATGAAAAATGGGACCCCAGTGAGCCTTTTGAGTACGACCAGAATAGATTGGGAACATGTCTTAAGGGTGTTGTGTTTTTTAAGCAGAATTTGGTGCTTGTGAGTCATGAATCAACCCAGTTTCTTTTCACATGCAATCCTCAAATGAGATAGAAACTAGTATCATTTTTGAGAAAAATATTTATACAAAAAGATATTGAAACATCCACTTGGTCTTTATTGTTATTCTGCAAAACCTATAGAAAGAGTGGGGCAGGGCAGAATTGGGGAAGCACTTTTCTGATATCTCCATCTGCCAAGTTGATGTCAGAGGATGGGAGAACCACTTGAGGTGCTAACACAACCAACACACTCAGCACTAAACACAATTGGAGAAGTCCCTAATTTCTGATATCCACTTGAGGTGCCAACACAACCAACATACTCAGCACTAAACACAATTGGAGAAGTCATTAATTTCTGACCGCTCCCATTAAACACAATGTGAGGAGTCATTAGATTCTCTGATACTAGCTTTTCTTTTTTAGTGTTTCTTCTTACATTCCACCCACAATTTTAAATTAAGGGGTGGAGATGGAACAAAATCCAAGAAACACCATCTATTCCAAGGGACATAAGTGAGCCAAAATCGTCTCAAATTGACTACCATATTTGATAGTAGTACTTTTGTATGCATTAAAGAATTATTAAAAGATTTTGTTGCCCACTTATTTGACTCCAATAGCAACTGGATTTTGCAATGTGGAATGAGAAGAGGAGCAAGAAGTCAACCCTCCCATCTTCACAAATCTGAACTTGTGAGCAAACCTAAGTTTGCTTCTGGCTGGCTTATACACGGCATGGCCTGTAAGTCAAGGTTTGATGCACATAAATGTAGCCTCTTAGTCAACCCTTCTCAGGATATTATTAAAATTCCCACATGTTATAGGTAAGAATATATTATAGATTCCCAACTGTAAGTTGTGGTAAAAGGTAAGCAGCTTCTGGGTTGGTTCCCTGTTGAGGTTGTTTAATATAAAATGATCCACCCCAGAAAGTGCAGCAAGCACTAAGCATAATATTGAAGAATCATCATTTAGCAAACTTCAATTCTAGGCATAAGATTTGTTCAGCCTAGGTTTATATCACACCAAAATACGAGTTGTCTTCATCTTTTACATCGCATCATCATCCATCCCCCGGACCCCTCCATCTTCCCACCCTCCTCTCTCTGCTATAAACCATAATGTAAACTGAACTTATTAGCCAAACTAGTGAGGCAAATGGAAAAACTTCACAAGCCTCAAGTCACTCTCTTTTGTGCAGTTTTCTTCTTGTTACTTCCTTTGAAGACCACAGCATCAGCAAGAACAGAAGCAGAAGCTCTAGTGGCATGGAAGAACAGCCTATCATCCTCTTCTCTCGATTCATGGTCACTCACCCACCTCAGAAACTTTTGCAACTGGACAGGCATTGCCTGCAACCGTGCAGGTACCGTCTCAGCGATAAATCTCTCGGATACAGGTCTCTCAGGAACACTAGCCTCATTCAGTTTCACATCATTCCCAAACCTCACCCATTTGGACCTCAACAACAACAATCTTACTGGCTCCATTCCACCCACCGTAGGGAACCTGTCAAAGATTGCCTTCCTAGACTTGGGTAACAATTATTTTGGTGAAAGCATTCCATCAGAGATTGGACAGCTAAGGGAGCTTCAATACCTTAGCCTGGTCAACAACAATCTCAGTGGTGTCATTCCATACCAAGTTAGCAATCTTCAGAAGGTATGGTACTTAGACCTTGGGTCAAATTACTTAGAAACTCCCGACTGGTCAAACTTTTCGGGCATGCCTTTGCTAACCCATCTCGGCCTTTCTCTCAATTCCCTTACTTCAGAATTCCCCAATTTCGTACCCAGTTGCCCAAACCTGACATTTATTGATTTGTCACTAAACCAGCTTACTGGTCCAATTCCTGAATTAGTTTTCACAAATCTTGGCAAGCTTGAATATCTGAATCTTACCGATAACTTATTTCAAGGACCATTGCCTAACAATTTTTCCGGACTTTCCATGCTGAAAGATATGAGGCTGGGAAGAAATAACTTTACAGGCTTAATTCCTGGGAATATAGGTTTCTTACCTGATCTTGAACTTGTTGAACTGTATAGCAACTCATTTGAAGGAAATATACCTAGCTCACTAGGCCAACTCAAAAAGCTTCAAAAACTTGATCTCAGAATGAATCGGCTAAATTCTACGATTCCTTCTGAGCTTGGTTTGTGTAGTAACCTCACCTACTTGGCTCTGGCCCTGAATTCACTTTCTGGGGCGCTGCCGTTATCTTTATCTAGTCTGACCCAGATTTCTGACCTGGGATTATCAGAAAACTCTCTTTCCGGTGCGATATCGCCTTACTTTGTTGCCAACTGGACAGAGTTGACATCTTTGCAGCTTCAAAACAACCTCTTCAGTGGGGAGGTTCCACCCGAAATTGGGCTATTGACAAACCTCAATTACCTTTTTCTGTACAATAACAATCTTACAGGGCATGTCCCAGCAGAGATTGGAAAGTTGAAAGGTTTGATAGGTTTAGACATATCGGGGAATCAGCTTTCAGGTCCAATTCCACCAACGATTGGAAATCTCACAAACCTTGTTACCCTGCAGCTATTTTCCAACAATCTTGGTGGAACACTTCCCCCTGAGATTGGTAATTTAACATCCCTGGTTACACTTGATATCAATACTAACCAATTTAGTGGGGAGTTGCCTGATACCATTTCTAACCTTGCAAATCTACAGACACTTTCTTTGTTCACCAATACTTTTTCGGGCATTATTCCAAGGGACTTGGGAAAAACTAGTCCCCTTTTGGCCAATGTCAGCTTTTCAAACAACAGTTTCTCTGGAGAATTGCCATCTGGATTGTGCAGTGGTTTTGCTTTAGAACAGTTTACGGTGAATGGTAACAAATTCACTGGACTGCTACCGGATTGCTTAAGAAACTGCTCAGGTCTGTCTAGGCTCCGCCTTGATGGGAATCAATTCTCTGGAAACATCTCTGAGGCGTTTGGAGTTCATCCAAATCTTATCTTTGTCACTATTAGTGATAATCAGTTTATTGGTGAACTCACACCGAAGTGGGGAGAATTTGAAAAGCTCACTAATCTACAGATGGACAGAAATAAGATT
The DNA here is from genome assembly GCA_033070095.1 of Escallonia herrerae. Taxonomy (NCBI): domain Eukaryota; kingdom Viridiplantae; phylum Streptophyta; class Magnoliopsida; order Escalloniales; family Escalloniaceae; genus Escallonia; species Escallonia herrerae. The sequence continues at coordinate 158,544 of JAVXUP010001810.1, read as the reverse complement.
TCTGGGGAAATTCCTGCTGAGCTTGGGAACTTGACACAGTTGCGCGTCCTAAGCCTGGCCTCAAATGAATTGACTGGTGAGATTCCAGCTGAATTGGGAAGGCTTGGTCAGCTGTTCAATCTCAGTTTAAGCAACAACCTTTTGACAGGAGAGGTTCCTCAGAGTATGGGCAACTTAAGAAGGCTCCAGTATCTTGATTTATCCGCAAACAAGTTAGATGGAAACATACCGAATGAGCTTGGTAATTGTGAAATCTTACTGAGCTTAAATTTGAGCAAGAATGCTTTTTCCGGGGAAATACCAGCTGAGCTGGGTGGATTGTCTGTGCTGCAGTATCTTTTGGACCTAAGTAGCAACTCTTTATCAGGAGCAATCCCTTCAAACTTGGGGAAACTCACCTCAGTTGAGAATCTCAATCTTTCACATAACAATCTGTCAGGTACGATTCCTCCAGCACTATCTGGCATGATTAGTTTACGGCTGATTGATTTCTCCTACAATGAGTTGTCTGGACGAATTCCTATTGGCAACGTATTTCAAGAAGCACCAGCAAATGCTTTTACGAGTAACTTCGGTTTGTGTGGAAATGCAAGTGGATTGTCCCCTTGTTTTGGAACTTCCTCAGCTAGGAAATCAAAAGAGTACAATAAAAGGGTTCTGATCGGAGTCCTTGTTCCTGTTGCATGCTTGTTGCTTTTGGTGACAGTCTTTGTTGTATGTTTCATAATTCGTACAAAGACCAAGCAGCATGATGAAGAGACTAAAAGTAGCCAGGAATATGAGAACTCCGAGTCACTGATTTGGGAAAGAGAAGGAAAATTTACATTTGGAGACATAGTGAAAGCCACTGAAGACTTCAGCGAGAAGTTCTGCATTGGAAGAGGAGGATTTGGAAGCGTGTATAAAGCGAATCTGCCTATAGGCTACCTCGTGGCAGTCAAAAGACTCAATGTGTCAGGCTCTAGTGACATCCCGAAGATGAATCGATGGAGCTTTGAGAATGAGATTCGAACCCTGACAGAAGTCAGGCACCGGAACATTATTAAGCTCTATGGATTCTGTTCCAAGGACGGGTGCCTGTACTTGGTTTACGAATACGTAGAGAAGGGCAGTTTGAGGAAAGTTTTGTATGGCGAAGATGGGACTCTGGAGCTAGACTGGGTTACAAGAGTGAAGATTGTGCAAGGATTGGCTCATGCACTTGCTTACTTGCACCATGATTGCTCTCCACCTATTGTGCACCGGGATGTATCACCGAATAATATTCTGCTGGAGCCAGGGTTGGAGCCACGACTCTCAGATTTTGGCACTGCAAAGCTGTTGAGCTCAGATTTGTCTAATTGGACCACAGCTGCAGGGTCTTATGGCTACATGGCACCAGGTGAGCTTGAAAATATGTCTTATAATTGCCTTATCGCCAATTATGTTTTCGTAATTCATTGAGTTATTTGTTGTTGATGTGTAGAGCTTGCTCTTACTATGAGGGTCACAGAAAAATGTGATGTTTATAGCTTTGGAGTGGTGGCGTTGGAAGTTATGATGGGACGGCACCCAGGAGAGTTCCTATCGTCTCTACAGCCATCCACAACGACTACGTCACTGTCCACTGATCCAGATTTGTTTTGGAAGGACGTACTAGATCAACGGCTTCAACCTCCCATAGGCCAATTAGCAGAATTATTGGAGTTCATAGTCAATTTGGCTCTAGCATGTACGCGTTCCAAATCAGAGTCACGACCTTCCATGCGTTTTGTTGCACAAGAACTATCAGCTAAAACTCAGGCTTACTTGGCTGAAACTACGGACATGGTAACAAGTGGCAAGCTATCAAGCTTACAGAAATAGTTAGTACATCAACTAGTTGGTAAATTGTGATCTCTTGGCTTTGCAAAAGAAACAGATTCCTTAGTATGCTAGCCAAAATTGCAGAAATTTAGTTATTACTATGTCCATAACAGTGATGAATGTTGATTTACAATCTTAAACAGTTTACTTTGTTACTGGAAACCATATTACATTCTTGTGTCCGTAGATTTACATGAGCAAGTTTCACTCTGGTTGCTAGGAACAAAGTAACAAACTTCCTCTTGCTATGAGAGAAACCATTTCACATTCTCTGAGTGCTTAATTCCAACTGAAGGACACACCGAGATAAGAGGCAGAGATTGACACACACCAAAGAGGGGAAAGCCAAAAATCCTCGAATGATGACTAGCACTCGACTCCACATTGTTTGAGAATCGGACCAGTTTGCTTAGGCAAGAAAGGATCAATTCGAACCCAAACCAGTGAAAAGATTGAAGCTAGAAGAATGGACCAAAGGACGACGATTGTGGGAGTCCTATTTTGCCTTCCCATCAAACCCTTAAGGAAAGGATAGAGATGAACAATGACCCAAAATGCAAAGAAAAGCTTCCCAAATAAGGGACCCCACGAACCATACCCATTGTTAATGGCGTCGGAAACTCCAGCCACGACACCAACCATATTCAGAATTATGAGAGTGGTTGGCGGGATAAGAAGGGTGGTCCATTTGAAAAGGTAGAGCTCCCCAAACTCAGCATCATCAGCTGCTTTTGCTGTTACAGTGAAGTTTGTATCAACTCCGGCAAGAACCTTCAGAAGGCCTTGGAACACGGCAAAAAGATGTGCTGAGACACCACCGATGACCCAGAATTGTTCATTGCGCCACAAGTCTTGGATGCTAACCCTGCTCCATCGTAACTCGAGGACAGCAGTTACTATGATGGAGAGGAAAAGAGCAAGGAACCATATGCTAGCAAGGTTGTTGAGCTGCATAAATCAACCCTTCGATCAGAAAGTCCCAAAAACGATCATCTGTAAAAATTCCCAAGTTAAAAAGTGTGGTAAGAGTACTTACTGTTGGGATGATAAATTTTCCCGTGAGCAGACACACAGCCGGAAGTGTGCAGTAGAAAAGCAAAGGGATGGAAGTGAACGGGTACACAATGGTGTTTAAGTAAGCAAGTCTCTGTAGCCATTTTAGCTTTCCTCCATAGCCATACCAAAGAGGGCAATGACGGCTAAGGAAGATTTCAACTGAACCAAGAGCCCATCTCAAAACCTGGTGCAACCGGTCTGATAGATTTATTGGAGCTGATCCCTTAAAAGCAGCTCTTTCTGGCATGCAGTACACTGATTTCCACCCTCTACAATGCATCTTGAAGCCTGTCAAAATATCTTCTGTAACTGAACCATAAATCCACCCAATCTGTCAATAAAACAAACTTATTAGCTTACGAATAAATTGAAAACAAAATTTTGAAATGTCAATCATTCAGATGATATCATTGGAAGACACTGCAAAGTTTAGGTTCAACATATAGATGGAGGAGTAGACTAAAATGCTACTGGCCTCTTTGCCCCATTCAGTCTTCTCTTCATAGCCACAACTAATGACATGAATGGCTTCTTTAATAAGCGCTGTAGAGTTGGTTCCTTCGGGAAGGCCACCATTTTCCATGAGAGTAGAAGTAATAAAAACTGGTGATTGCCCAAACCGCTTTTCAAAGTTCTTTTGAGACATAAGCGATGATTTCTCCAACTCATCGTAGCCTTCTAGCCCTTCTTCTATCTCTTCAAGATCAAAGACAGGTCCAGATGATTTCTTCGAGTAGGTTTTACCCATCGACTTTTTCTTGTTTTTGTTGTAATGCCCTCCAAGGCCAAGCAAAGACTTTACACCTTTCTTCTTGGACTTTGACTTCTTTGAACCCCCACAACAACAGCAGCACCATGAGGGCCAGCAGTCGCATGTCATCTTGGGACGCTTCTCAGACACTGGCGGATCATAACCGTACAACGCCTGCCTGTTGAATACACATCCTGTGCCAACATAAACTGGTCCTTGGATCCCATCAAGGCCTCTCATGTTAATCTATAGGTAACCAAAACAACATCGCAAGCATTAGTTCACATTGCATATTTTTAAGATTTTGCGATTAAAAAAACATAGAATTAGGTGAAACTCACATCGAAGAACACAACATTGCGATTAGCATATCTATCGTGGCGATCAATACCATCAAACCTCTGCGGAAATTGGACATAGCAGAGCTTCTTCCCAAGCTGGGGATCCATTAAGAAGCACATAGCTTCTCTAACAGCCTTGCTATTGTTGATATAGTGGTCACAATCCAGATTCAACATAAAGGGTGCGTTGGTTAGCACTGCAGAGACTCGAACCTAGGTGATACAATGATATTACAACAGTGGATCAGTATCATCAGCACCTCAACATCATTTACTCAGCCATTTTATTGCAGTGCAACTCACCATTGCATTCATAGCTCCAGCTTTCTTGTGGTGCTGATATCCTGGTCGTTTCTCACGCGAAACATAGACAAGTCGCGGCAGCTCTTTGCCTTCAACATCAAGTGCACCTTCACTTCCTAAGTAAACCTGTATATCAAAGCTCCATGTTACATACGCTGGCAAAGGTCAACACAGCAAACACCAAAAGGAAATACTACATACCACTCGTATGTATGCCCCACTGCATACATGGGGAGCTGCATAATTAGGGGCAGTGTGGCCTTCTCGTGCAAAGTGGTGTCAACGAGCTAATAACTTGTAAAGACATACTGACTATTTCCAGTCTCTCCAAATAACAGGCCGTGTCAAAGTCGGTTTTATGAAATTCTCTTTTAACTTTGCCGCTTCACAGACTTGCATGTTGGATATCAACCATTTATGTTTGTAAATTATTTGTCGGCAATGTTATATTTGTAGAGCCAAAAAGAAAAGAGGTTAATGTGATGGGATGGGAGAGTACTCGTAAAAGACTTGCACACCTGAATCATGCCAGGATGATCACGGGTGAGGTTCCCCGGCCATGGGGTACCATCTTGCATTACCCATCCTTCTTCTGGCTTCTTTTGAGCCTTTGCCACCAGTGCATTAATCCTCACCTTGAATTCTTCATATTCTCTCTGCAGCACAAACAAAAATCTTCGTGTGATCAGTTGCTGGAAAATATTAGAAAGACATATCCACCAATATACACTTGCAGAGTTATAATTGTGCTTACTTTCATTGCTCTGCGGTCTTTCACAAATGTTGGTTGGACTTTATCCTTCAAATAGTCAATCTTCTCTGAGAAATAGAACTCAGGAGCCCTTGGCTCAATGCTATACTCCTTGCAAAATGGCACCCACCTCCTAGCAAACTCAGCTGTCTCGGATAGAGTATCGAAAAGTAACATTGATGCACCATCATCCGACACATAACAACTGATCTTCTCAACTGGATAATCAACTGACAATATAGATAGGACTGTGTTTGCCGTGATGATTGGTGGCTCCTTAAGAGGGTCCACAGAACTCACAAAGACATCAACCGGGCTTAAACCATTTGGCTCACCCTCACGCTCGAACCTTAGGGACAGGCGATCCAAGTAAGTTTCGCGGTTGATGGGGAACCATTTGGGGAACTGGTCAAGTATCCAAGAGAAGCCAAACCATATCTCACATATGACAGAGATAAGCCATAGAGGGAAAGCGTCATACGCTGGTGTTAAGATCCGAAAGTGGAAGAAGAAGCCAAGGATGATGAGGCGGAGTACAATGACTATTCGATATGGGTTAATTAGGCTTGATGCAACAGGGACCTTCCGCCAAAGAGGTTGCCGAGCTTCAGCCATACTGAGCCAAAGGATCACAAATGCAGTCAACCTCTACCATGCAATCTTCATTATCATGTCAAATTCCTTAATTTGTGCACAATAGTGAAAGCATTATATGAGTGATGGAGTTAACTACTACACTACATTGGCCTTTATCTTCTTGTGTTCCTTAGTTGATAAACAAGATCACAGAGAAGGCAGACACGGAGAAGAAAATTATGTCGTTGGAGGAAGGTAAAACGATTGATGCTTACTATACAACATGGCAAATATAGCTTTAATTTTCATGAAATTATCGTACTTCCTCTGGATTTATCACTTTGCAGTTAGGGGAGTGAATATAGTAGAGTACGAAATAAGAAGAAAAAAGAGCAAAAAGTAATCTTACAGGTAGTCATCTTCCTCGCCTTGATCATTTCCGCCATCACTTAATTTGGGAACTAAACCTCTCTTCCCTTGCCTGGTTTTCCATTTCTCTACTCTCTCTTTCCATTCAGCATTAGTGTAAGTCTCTTTCTCTCCTTCAAAATCCTTGCCAACAACTATAACCAACATGTACCACCACAAAGTGATTAATCATCAGTAGATCTAATGATCCAAATTGTGTAGAAACCCATGAAACTTGAACGTAAGTTTGCTTACCGCTTCCAGCAATGGAAGAGAATGCAGGGCCATTGGGATGCCATTGCTGTTGGTTATGGTCTCCATTTTCCTAAAAAGGTCACCGGTCTATATGAGTAATTGAGTCTGCTTACTGTTTAATTCATAATGAATAGCAGAGATCACATAACGACCAATCAGTTTTTGATGGTGATCTTGTCAGTCACGATGACACTGCATCTAACGCTAAATCTGGACCATAGACACGGAAAGAGCATCCCCAGTTACATGGGGGCAGAGATGATTGAATTGTGGTGTCTCACGCATGTTGAACCATGCAATAATTTTCATTTTGAAGAAATTTAATTGACCTAGTTACATAGTTATCCTTGAAATTAAGCAAACTGAGTGCTCTTATTCTGAAATCAAAGAAGAACTTGTAATCATATCCAGTCAGCAAGCTAGTCACATAGTTGGTCCACGTATCGTTATTGAGTTCTTAGATTATGTTACCGAGGGGGTATTGAGATGCTGCTGATCTCGGATCTCTTGCTTCAGCTGAAATTCATCCTCAAAATCATCTGCGTCAAAGTTTTCTTCGTCATCTCCAGAAACTCTTGCACAACCTACAGAAACAACAGAACCTCCCGTGAGTTCGTTCCACAAAGTTTGCTCTAGACAGATCCCATGAGCACTGACATATAGACCGTGAAAGTTCTATATTTCACGATGCATGAATTGCACTGAGCCACATTATGTATTAAAGAAAGGACCTTTGTGACGCTTGTAGCGAGTGTTGCACTGTGGACAGCACTGATTGCCTTCGCTCCTTTCATACTCGTAGCAAGGCCGACAAACCGGGAATCCGCACTCATAACAGGCAACGAACAAGCTGCCATTTTCCCTAAGCTCTATTTCATCCCCACAAACCCGACATATCTTTGATGCTGCCTCACGTGTTGGTGGCCGATGCTTTACTCAAAACACGCACATTTCAAAGGAAATGAATCAATGTCCAAGCCATAAAACCCGATCACAAGGATCAAAAGAGAAGTTACGAGAAAGCAAAAGAAGGAAGTTAGTCACCTCTTCGGCGCCATGCAAAACATGGAGCTCATTGCGGCCATGAGAACCTGCAAAGAGGCCAGTCATGGTGTCTGACGCACGAGAAAAGGGATGAAAATATGACCTCTGAGGTGGGAGAAAGATGGGTATGAAGGGTTTTAAGGATCAATGGTGATGTTGCTTGTGGTAGGATTCAGAGACAGAGAGAAATGAGTGCGTGTGTGTTTTGAAAGTCTACCAAACTGTGAGTTGAGGGGTCGCAGGTTTGATTGGAAGAGACGTTAGCACCGATAGGTTGGCAAATACTTTGTGATGTTATGGTCACTGCGTTGCGTGTATCTTGATCCCAAAGCGAAGGCTGGTGCCAACGGCCGTAGGAAAACTTGATAATGGAGATTTAAATGGAAGTGCAGGACAAAAGCAATTAGCAGGTGCATTTTAGTTCATCTTTTCAGACATAGCTTAGCTCTCTGACCAAATATCTATAGTAGTTAAAATAGTACAAAATTTAGCTCTATAAAAAGTACAAAATTTTGAATGGTTCCGGACCAGTGAACGACCGGTTTTGACTGCTCTTATGACCTTATCGATTCAACAGATAATTATTGTTATTCGAAACCATGAAAGATCGTCCCGCTTAAATACATGACAGCGTTTAATTGCTCCAAGCTTAAGTCTTGAAGACCGACAACATTTGCAAGTTTCGGCCTTCTTTATTAAACTTGTATTATAGGAGTTGTTTAATCCCCTTTTTTTCCTCATGGACGGTACTTTAAGTTGGTCATGGCTGGTCTTGCTATTCTGCATTTTAGTTTCTTGTGTTTCACTTTTTATTTTCTTTCTTAGTCTTTAATGCATTTCCACTGACGCTCCATCTGATTAACATTTTTCTATTTTCCTTCTTTTTTCTTTGTTTGAGTTCAATCGGAAAAAAATAAAAGGTAAAAACAAGAATCAATTTGTATGGCTACCATTTTCAGAAATTATATAATGATAATTCATTCAATACACACCTCAAATATATGAAATCACTTCGATATGTTCAACACCAGTTTTTAACACATTTGCATGTCAAAATGAGTGGGCTGAATTTCAATAAAATACGTGCAAGGAATTGGTGAATATAGTTTGAATTGAAAATTTGGGAAACAAGAGGGTAACCAAACAAGATCAACAAGTTCTGCAAAATATAAAAAAAGAAAATAGCAACCAAACGAGATCTGAACCATAGAAAAACTCATCAAAATCCGTGGATTGAACTTTATATTCTGCTGTTTTTGGCACTTCTAGACAGATGCAAAATAACAAATTGAACTTTAGCCAAGTCAGAGTACAAGAAGAGAAGCGGAAGGTACTCCAGCAGGTTATGGAATTTTTCTTGATCATTGCTGTTGCTAGGTAGAGACAAAGCCCATTCAACAAAGTGAGCATTAACATCATTCAAGGAGTACCTTAGAAATCACAACAGCAGCATCAACAGCAACAGCAACCTTTCAACCTTCAACGTTTTCCCCTCTTCACTAATTGTAACAGGAAAGAATCACATCAAGGCACTTCCATTCTCCGGCTTTTCAACAGGAAAGAATCTCGCACTTCCTTCGAACAGATACAAGTTTTCGAGGAACCCAAAATGTCTGTTTATTGACTATGGCAAGAATCAGCACGCCGTGCCGCAGTTTATGCACCGCGACGGATCAAGAAGAGAGACACTAGACTTTATGGCTAGTTCTACTAAGATCTGGAAATTGTTAAGTCTGTATACGCAGACATTTGTGCCTTGCTGCTGCTTAAGCAGTTTGAAGAAGTTATCTTCAGCATGGACTGAAATTGCGGTTGCATCAATTCAGCACAATTTGGCAGACATCATTGGAATTCGTCATCATTCACATTATAATCATGCAAACACGAAAGTATCTAACAAATACTCTTATTCATATACCGAGTATTATCAAAGCATGGGTGAGAAAATTTGTTCAGAGCTGAATCCTTACAGGCTAACAACCAGATAAATCAATAAATGGCAGCGTTGTGCTCCGCTAGAGATATTGCTCAGCATTCATCCTCATACCACTTATCAGTTAATTCAAGAATATGACACCAAAAATCAAAATTTGCTTATTGACTAGATTGATAGACAGCACAAGAAAAAGCTGATGAATCTAAGATAAATAAGAGGACACGAAGTCATTGCCGCCTACCATTCAGCTCTATCCGTACTCAAGGAATGAGACATCCATGTATCAGCATTATCGTCAATTCTAAGAGGACTCATTAAGTTTGTCAATTCTAAGAGGACTCATTAAGTTTCACACGCTTCAACGGTTGGGAGTCAGAACGCTCAACGACATTTAGCTCAAGCTCCCCAGAAGTTTCTGTCTCAGTATCAGGTACCTTTAGCTTCTCACCCAAATTCTGAGAACTTTCTTCTGATATTCCAGTTTCATGATGGTCCACTGGCGAGGTTCCACGTTCATTTTTGGCAGGGGAATTTGCGATTGCACCACTCTCTTGAGCAGAGAGGTTGTTCATGGTGGAGGATGAAGCCTTGAGCATGTCATTACCGGACTTCTGTTGCTTCTCAAACATCATCTGGAGGTATTTCCCTTGCTCTTCTATACGCAGCTGTAGGTTTCTCTGAATCTGCAGAGCAAATCACACAAACAAAAAAAATATCAGATGACTAGTCCACCATGCTACTGCAGTTGGAGGAACAGTCCTCCAAGGCAAAACATTTCCTTGTATACCCATTGGAAGATAAGTTAGAAAGTCTATGGGACGAGATTGTGATACAGTATTTTTCACCTAGCTGCAGATCCTAGACGTAATAGCCATGGCGGTATAACACTGTTCTGATTGTTGGCCATTGCAGTTTAGAAAGGATACATAGCAGGATATAAGGATATGATTGCATGACGTTGCAGGCACACATCTTCATTTATAAATTTTTCCAGCATATTATGGAAATCAATCAGGTAGAAGAAATTCGGAAAAATATTCTGTATAACCCATGGAACTTATTCTTATTTCCAGCCAAAAAGGGCCGCCCAATGCACAAAGCTTCCCCAGTTGCGAGGTTCAGGGGAGGGTTGAGGTACACAGCATTTCCCCACTTTCATAAAAAGGCTATTTCCAAGTATCAAATCCGTGACCTCAAGGTCACACTGGAGCAACATTACTGTTGTGCCAAGGCTCCCCTCTCAGTTTCAGCCAAAAATTATAAAAATCTTTCAAAGTAATGTTCAAACCTCAAGCTGTTCATGTAGCCGCTTTTGAACTTCCATCTGTAATCTTAGCGCTTCAGTAATCTCAATACCCCTGTTACACAAAGAAGAAATGTTAGAAACTCAAATGGATATCATAGTTTATCGCCAAATCTACTCCAATTTTTGTATTTTCTGAACCCTGATTACTCCAGAGCTAAGATGGCACATGGAAGAACTTATTGGAGAATAAGCCAGTTCGACTCCAAGATGATGATCATAATTGGTCACCACCATCACTAGCATGATCATCATCTGTGTAACCAAGTGACCACCCTCACCATCTCACCATACCTCGAAAGACCATGATAAAGTGTCTATAGTAACCCATAAGGAAAATCTAACTAATTGTGCAAGATAGCCTACACAATTATCGTTCAATGACTTTGCCCGTTGACTGGGTTTATTGGGTATTAGTATTGAATACCGTGCATAATTCTCTTAATTTTGTTCGTATTAAAACTATGCCCCGTGCCGCAGCACCAGAGTTAGTTGGTTACCACAATACTCATTGACTTCTTAAACGTGTACTAGACCAATTTGGTAGAGTGATGGACTTGAGTAATATATGTGAAGTAGTTGATAGAGACTTTTAAACATGCACTAGGACTACTTTAATAGAGTGATGGACTTGAGTACTATAAGTGAAATAGTTGAAGACAAGGCCTTTTCATGCGAAGCTTCTCCTCAACTTTTTCCATGACATGGCTGGTCCCGTTTTGCTTGCCGCTACTACTTCAAGAAGTTCAAGCTAGGCGGCGTACCTTCTCCATAGCATACTAAGGTTTCTTGATTTTCATGAAGAAGGACTTCCAAAGTTGCTAAGATTTAGCGTCATGTGATCATAGTTGCATAAAAATGAAGCTTATAGCAGTTATTCCTGCATTAAACACACTACACGGATACATAACTGACATCAAGACTCTTCCTCTTTCCTCCCACAAATGGCCTGGCCATGTGTACCCAAAGAGAACATTAAGGTCTATAAGCCAGTATTCCTTTTTTTAGGATTAATTTCATCAAGGTCTATATTATGGAATTAAGAATGAGTATCCTGGAAGCATAATTTTCAAAGTACATTAGGTTAAAAACAGATTATGGTGGTAAGCAACGAATATTCGAATTATGTACAACTCCATATTGATAGCATAGTCAAAGCTTGGGGACATGAAATAGGAGATTAACGTAATCACCAAATTTATAGATGGTACACAGGATTCCTCTTGCATTTTTAATTCCTTTCAAGACAATAAAAGGGGGCAGGTGGTGGGCTAAGGAAAGTGGCTTGTGCTGCGGTTCGTGGGCCTTCTCTCAAAAAAGACGCTGTGCGAGCAAGTCGATCAAAGTCAGAGCTGGGAGGGTTCAAGGATTTAGCACTAGTAAATTAATGTATTATGTATCTTCTTTTCTACAGCCAATATATGTAATTACACAGACATAACTGTACTATGATAAAGGTAGGCAAATACTTGTGAATTTGATGATGTGGTTTGATTTAGAAGAAATTTCAGCTTTTTATGGTGGCCTTCCCTCTTATGGTGTTGCCATTGATTATTACGCAATCACACAGTTGGTTTAGCATCTTTGTGCCTGATAAGGTAGTTATATTCCTAAAGGCTTAGGATGGCTAAAAGGCTTTGCATCACTAGAAGCTTTTAATTTTCAGATTGGACTGCCACTCAATAGAGGTTGGTTGGCCTTCCTTCGTAATTATCTCAGTTTCAGCTCTTCAGGGAGATAATTGTTCTGCCTAACCAGAACCTAAAGGCCCCCTGAAATCGGAATAGGAAAACAAGGGCATCAAGAACTGGAAAAGAAACGTCATTACAGGAATGAGATGTGGTGAGCATCCTCTCTGGGGGCTTAACGAGTCACTGCCACCTTACCAAGATAACTCCCTTGTCTTCTCCTACTGCCAAAAAGGCACAAGTGTCCTCGAGTAAAACTTACCATGAATAAATAAAATGCCATTACACACTTTCCCTTTGAATACAATTATGGTATAAGCAAGCATAAAGTAAACTTCCTGTTCAAATTACAACAGTTAGTTAGTCAATTCACAAGTAATTTACTTACGTTTTCAAGTCCAGAGACAGTTCTTCAATAGGAGTCAGTTTTTTCTCTGAAGATCCTGAAAAAGGGAAATGCAGGAGGTAAGGAACCACTATAACTCATTTTGATACTATGGTTCACCTCACAAAAAGTCGGTAACCAACTGGGCATTACCATCTTAAATCCCATTAGTAAAAAGGACAAGAGAGTTTAAGGACCAAAAAAGCCGTGCTCAAATAATACATAAACAGAAACTACTCACTTTACATAACAGAGTGGTGAGACTGCAATAGCCTAGAAAGTACAAAAATAATACAGTCTGGAGCTACTTCAAGGAAAGAAGCATCAGGCAGTGGGATTTATCAAAGGGAATGTCTATTTCCACACCCTAATATACTTGTCCACACCCCAAATTGTCGCAGGTAAATATTTCATCACCATTGCCCCTTTGGCGACAAATTATGGTGTCAAAAGCTAATATGGTGTGACAATAGACGCTCCCTCTATCAAAAGCGCACGCATATGAAATGCAGCGTATAAATTAGCTTTTTTTTTTTTTTTGGGGGGGGGGGGGCGGGGGGGCATAACTAGACACCAATGGTAAACAATTCTAACAACTTGCCTAAAGGTTCTCCGTTTGATTCCCAAAAAAAAAACAGAAAGGGGCATCCCACAGAAGAAAGAAATGTTAATGGAAATCTAGGCAAAAATACACCAAGTTCCAAGCTCAACGAGTAGTTCCCTTGTTGTGCTCCACGAACAGGACTCGTCAAGCTCCACTAGCGGCTCTTATATTGTGCTCCACGAGTAGCACCCATCAAGCCCAGGAGTATTTCTTTTATTATGGTCCACAAATAGCACTCACCAATCCCGATGAGTGATTCATTCTTCACAATGCACCTGGTCCCACGAATGGCCTAGTTCACATAACATGGTTCCCTTTTTTTGCAGGGACCAAAGTCATACAGGATCAAATTTGTAGACATCATTGACTATGGGAGCACGAAGCCAACTGGGGTCCTTGAGATTATTGGTTTGATGGGTCACAGGGAGAGAAAGAGACTTTAAAGCGGCTGACTACCACATCCACAGAATAATCCAGATGCTTGTAGCCAATCAGGCACGATACCACGTTAACACTAGGGCAAAGCTGGTGTGACAGCTGCCAGAATTCTGGAAAGTCTGACAGCATGTGAGAATCACATGTAAGATCACCTATTAAGAGGAAGCGATTCCCAAGTACAATTCATCATACACCAGTCAGCCCCTTTACTACTACACTTTCTTCCTTTTTCATATTTTGAAGCACATTGAGCTTCACTGACCCACATTGAAGGATTGGCACTTGTAAAAAATGGAAGCAATACGGCCGTCAGTAGTCTGCTCCCCCACAACTCACAAGGACTCTTTGTGTTTGGGTGTCAAGCCGCATCAACCTAGAACATTTTCCTACGCAAAGACCACCCTGGTCAGAGACAACTGATGTATTGACAGATAGGCCAAAAGCTGTTCCTCTCCCAACCATCTCTCCTTTCTACGAACACTACCCTTGAGATAGTGTCTGATAGAAGGGTCTAGATTCCCAAATCCTCTTTTGATAACTAACTTCTACATTAGTTGGCTTGCTACATACTTGTATTGGTGTTTATCCAGTTCGACTTAAATGATAGGAGCTTTAACAGTAGTAGGACCTCAACTATCACCGTATTTTAGTGGGACACTGGGACCTCAATTCGCAAGGACGTAAATTTATCAAAATTATTCCACATAAGGACTTCCATCCAAAATCTCTCTCTAATTTATCAAAATTATTCCACATAAGGACTCCCTCTGTCCCTCACACACACACACACACACCCCTCCATCATCAAACCACCACTGCTGTGTCCAACACTACCAAACACCATAAACATCATGACAATGTTCGATAATTAACCTCCAAAGTAAGAAACTCGTTGAGAGAGATTTGATGATTGAAAACCCGTTAATACAATTCATTTGTTCTTCACGACCACTTCCGCCCTCATACCTCATGACCATTGCCCGTGCCGCAACCAGATCACCACCATTGCTGCATGCCATATCCATCATCACCACCACCAGCAATACCTGCCACCACCGCCAAATGGTCAACCAGAGCCACCATCGTGAGACCTCATATCTAATGCCGCCGGTGGATCTGCACTAATATCAGCGAACCAGAGCTGATGATAACGATGTTCCCTGATTTGATTTGATGACAAGATCAACGCCAGAATTTTCAACGATGGAGTTTGCACCAAATTAGGCCATTTTTATTCCTTTTGAAACCATCATAAATTTTAAGGTCATTGGAACGTTTGAGTTCTTGCTCTGATATAGGAAAAAAGAAGTGTGAGGGTTGGTGGGTTTGGATCTGAGCTTGGTTCTGGTAGTGGATGGGCAGCCCTGGTCATATCGGTGAAGTGAGACATGGTTATCTTGTAAGAGGCAATAATAACCCCAAAAACCATTGGCAAAGACCTTAATGCCCCAAAATTGCGTTTCTTTTAAGAATGAATAAACAAAAGTCCTTGTATGCATGGTTTAGGTAACTTTAACCCCTCGTTTGAGAGCTTTTGATCAGTATCATAGCCTAACTAAGGCCAACACATAGATCTGATCAACTATAACCCACTTCGTGCACTGATATCATACAGAACTTTTAAACTGGAGGAAGTTTGACTAAATAGGAGCTTGTTGTTACCCATTCAATGCCTGCAAATGCTTCGGAAATACCAGATACTTATTAACAAACTAACAACCAGCTGGCTGATTGAACAAATCAACAGACTTATCCAATTAATTATTTGACAAAGAGCAAAAGGGTGCATTGCTGAAGCTTTAAAAATTCTCTTTTTTTTTGGTTAAAGCAAACATTTTAAGCAGAATAAATGCAAGATTTCAAAAAATAATTTATAAAGCATGGGTAGTCGTTATTACCTTCTGACGGATCCGGCTTATATCTAGCTGTTCGATACTTCTGCAACCCAAAGGACAATCCCACATTACCAAATGTCCATTTCTGCAGGGAAGTGAAATAAATGGAAGAAGAAAACGCCAAAAACTCACTTGCAAGTGGCTTTTTACATGGTAGATAGTCAGACCTTCAACTTTCATCATTTTCAGCACGCCTTTGGGAGTAGCTCCTGTGGTTTAAAATAATGAAAATGCAGGCTCAAAATTTGTATTACAGAAATGTTATTCATCAAGAGAGGAGTTTACTTTCACTGCCACCAAGCTTGTTGACTGCCTCCACAAAGGCTTCATGGAGTTCCGGTGTCCAGCGCATCCGTGGCTTGTTTGTGGCACCACTTCCGGAAGACAATGGGGTAACAGCAGAGCAAGTTTCCCCCGATAGAGTGGGACGTTGCTGAAGTGCTTGGGGCTGCTGCACTGAGAAATCTGTAGTTGGCCTGGGCACCTGATATGCCATCTGTAGAAACAGAGCAAAAAGACAGAAAAAACCATAATTTTCACCTTAATAAACGGCAAGGACTTAGTTGAAAATGGGATCGTCTTAATCCACACCCTTTATGCTTGTCCACAGCTCATCTGTCGTTCAAAGATGCAGCTTGTCCCTTGTAGAAAAGAGGAGGACAAGTATAATAGGGTTAGTCTTCCCCTAAATTTCAAGCATTTTGAAGCTATCTTAGAAACCTTGGGCTGTGGCTCTGGATCTGCAACAGTGGTATCCACAAGAATCTCATTCCAATCAGGAGTAAAAGCATCGTCATCTGTGATTAGCTGGTCTGCCCATTCCTGCCAATCGTTTTGCCTACTAAGATCCTCGGGTGGCATGACACAACCACTATTGTTGCTTTCCATCTGACTATTTCCAGCTGGGGTATTCATGGAATAGTCAAGAAAATCAGGTAGCGACTCTGGACACCAAGAATCATTGTTGTTTTCCTTGATATACTGACTTGATGCTGCGGACTGCAGCACTCCAGAAGGACAAGAATGCCTTAGGAGCATAGATGTCCCAGTATTTGATGAGGGAGGAATGAAAGGGGCCTTTCTTGCATTCTTTTCATGAGATGAAACAGATGAAAAATGAAGATCTGTAGAGAATCCCGCTGATGATGAAAATATGTGACCAGCAACGCCACTATTGGAAGACAATGGAGAAAAAGCATCCATGTGACTTGGTATAGATTCCCTTTCTATTGAAACGTGTTGAGAGCCTGGCAACTTGGGATATGTCTCCTCTTGATTGGTGGGAAGAGTAGGTAAAGACGATGATAGAGCTCCAGATGAGCCAAGGTTATTGTGTTGCCTTGCACTTGGTCGCTGAAAGGACAGCGTATGTCGTGCCTCCATTGTTAGCGTTTCTGCAAAGGATGTAACAACAGCTATTTAAGAATATATATAGCTTAATGTCTTCAGATCACCTTTACGATACTCGATACCTGCGACACAGAAATGCTCATCAGATTATTTCGCCACCGCAAAGGGGAAAACAGTCCACTGCATAACTAACAACCCAAAACAAAAATGCTCATCAGATTTAGATATCAGAAACCAGAAAAATAAAACGAAAAGAGATGTAAGGAAGCACAAAAATCATCAGCTTTCCACAAAGTCTACAAATATGAGAGAAAATGCCTCCATTTTTACAAGAATAACACGAAGACGATATACTGAAAACCAATAAGAAAGTCCAACAGCTCTACAATATCATCTGGAGGTCATTCCACAAATCCAAGTTCAAGTCTACCATGCACCTCCCATTAATCATCCTGCAAGAGGTCTTCTTCTGAATACTATTTTACAGTCGGATCCAGCCAAAACATCGATTGGCATGGGTCCAATGATTGTAAAGCCTATTGCAGTAAAACCAATCATAAGCAGAAAGATGAGTGATCTCGCTACAACAACACCACAGAGTCACGTAATAACATGATTCAACTTCCATCTATTTTTCCTCCAAACACATGTTCAAATTGTGGAAAGACAGTTAAAGATTATAGTGGTTTCTGCTCTAGCATCCAAGGGACCTTCTAACGTTGCATAGAAACACAATATAACTTTTTGCAGAGCCAAATCAGGAAACGAACTCAGTGTAAATGTCAAGTGCATTTTAATAACTGAAAAAGAAAAAAGGTCAGGGGCAGAATCAAGTGCATGACTACATCTACTTTCTTCTGAAAGCCCATGCGGACTACTTGAGCTCTTACCACTTGAACAAGGTCAATTTGCATCTGAAGCGAACACATTTCTCTGGAAATTAATAAACTTATCAAAATTAGTCTGGAACTGAAAGAGGCAATATCCAAAAGAAAAAAGGCATCTCCACTAACTTTTCAGTGACATTCAACTTACATGTATGATGCGACTTAGTTGCCCCTTCCAAAAATTGCTGCGCCTCATCACAATCGCAAAACCTCCATTACTGCATTGTTAGTCCTAAATCTAAAGCACCCGGTTTTCGATATATTCTGGACGGTAGGATGGACAACCAGCGCTTACGATTTCAAACAAGCCCAGCGATTATGATTTCAAACAAGCCACTCTTCAATAGCAGACCCCATTTTACTGTCAAGGATCTTCAGTTCTAAGGTTAGTAGGGAGTGATCAAATCTTGTTTTCTAGTAGTCCGCTTGGTACGTGCATTGTATGACCTTTGCCGCTGAACTCAAATTTAAAACTTAGATGTGTAATTTCTAGGCCAAGAAACAAAATATCTGGAGCCCTTAGATCACATTATAAATGGTACACATTCCTATCACATGAATACCTCACGAATCCACTTTTTTTTTTCTTTTCCATCTCAGTGTGCTTCGTTGGGTTCAAAGAGCCACTTTAGGCTTTTCCTGTTTTCCACGAAAAATAGGACGGTGACTTGTCTTTTCTTTTTATTTTTCATCCTCGTCTAGAGGCAATGATCCGACCACCATCCAACAAATTAGCCCTACAACTTAGACCCTGATCTATAATGATCTCCATGACTCCGCTCGCTTTTATAGTATGGTCAACATCCTCCTTATGCAGCACTCATCCAACTATCTCAAAATGTCCTTCTTGGGTGCCTCATATTCAACTATGTTCACCTCATACCCATGTCTCCTACTCATCTTACTGAAATTGCATCAAAGTACAATGTTTTAATCATGCTCAACTAAGGCCCTTGAATTCTACAGGAGCTCTCCGATACCTCAACTCATCTCACAAATCAACGGAGCTCCTTGCCAGTGAATTACTTTGCATATTAGAAACAAAGTCAAATTCTTTCAACTGTCAGGAGCCTAAATTTCAAATTTCTGACCTCCACATTGTCAAGCAATTTAAAGTAACCATCCGACAATCATATAAGAGCCACCAAAAAAGTGCTAAAATTTTCAACTGCAATCAAAACCAGCCATGCAACTCCACATATGGAACGATTCCCAAAAAATTAGTAACAACACATTGATCTTGTTTAAAAACAACCACATAATACATCAACAAACCGAACAAGAAATGAAAGGGACCAGAACCAAAGAAACCCAATATGAGTCATCTTATTTTGCCACTGATTAACATGGATCGTTTAGAATAAACAAAACTGCACTCTCAACACCCAAATAAACTTCTAAATTAAACGAAAGCACAAATTGGGTCTTACCCAAAATTCTTACCAAAATACTCGTAGATTGAGAGCTGAATAACTCTATAGCGTACCCAAACGAATTTAACGATTGGAGAAGGCTGAATGATAATCAAATCGAAGCCCACATGCCGTAGAGACGTACATGTGTATGCGCTATACGTAAGATTTCAATCGCAGGCGCGGGTGAACAGGGTTCCGTCACCGGCGAACCCAAAAGAATTGAACGGTGGCGGAGTGCGCCTGTGCCCTTTCAGCTGGCCTTTGTGGAGTCCAAAAGGGAAGTGAATCCCCTACGTGCATTCTTCGGCGCGTGATTCCTAGTCGCCAGGAATATGAATACTACTGCCCGTCTGGGTCTCATTTTTGATAAGGAATTTAGGTATGTGCGATCGGGCATGAGTGGTATGGGCTCGATAAGGCCTATTATGGTCATTATTATTATTATTATTATTATATACGTTAGCGTACTTTATAGCGTAGATCGAATATATGAAAGTATTTAACTTGAAATCAATTGAAAATGAAAGGAAAGGTTTCCAAAATTTATATATTATAGTATAATTTGTCATTTATTTTATCAAGAATTTAATGTCCGGTATAGAATTTATATCTCTCAACATGCTCCCTCGAGTCTTTTTAGGTAAATTTAGAATAGAATGAACGACGGTAGAGAAATTCATTTTTGAGTTGTTTGTTAAACCCAAATCGACTAGCTCTTGAACCGTGTGAAGACATTCAACTCAAAACTAAAAGTGGTTGAAGGAGAAGCTTGCGAGATTTATATATCTAAATATTATTTCTTATTTACCCTATATAAAATTTATATCTCTTCTCTTAACAATAAAAGTGGTTACTTTTTCTCTTTTCTGTTTGTAGAAAGATATGTGCACCGAACTACTCAATGGGGACGACAGTTTTATGGGGCTCCCCTCCAAAATCAAATTTTTTTTTTTAACATTTGAGTTTCTTACGATCTCTTTGATTCTTACACGAAGGTTGCATTTCAGCGAGAATGGGCACGTGAGGTCATGAACAAACAATATGATGATGTGAATCATTCGGCTGCTCTTTCGGTTTGCTAAAAGGCCAAATGGGACCATTACTCGATCCTCCAAGTTGATTTTCTTGGGGTTTTGGCTTCTTCCAATTATTGTCTCGGGGCTTCTTCACATCCTCGAATGTATAATTTGGAATTTTGGATGGCAAGTGTGGCCCTTGAAGACTTTATTAGATGGACGTGTGTGAAGGAAAGGATGGATAATCGAGGTCCCGCTTTGGCCTTTTTGTCTCATCAAACAGCTTTAGTTGCCATCTTTTCTGCAACAGAAAGTGAGACACCCTGACCTTTCCTACAATGCAAAATGCGACATTTTACTCGCGGTAATCTACCATTATTGACACTTCGTCTAGCTCATGTACAAGAACGCTCAAACCTCACTAATGATTTACTAATGCACCGCATAAGGAGAGCTAACGTTGTTGCAGTAACACCGGCGACAGCTTTAGCATTTTTGTCTTGTACCTTGCACATGTTGCCCCTTGATGTTGCACTTTAGGACGAGGTTATATCAAGAAACAACAGATATGTAGATGATTTATCACTGAAATAGTTGCCATGACACAGAAACTCAAATTGCATAGATGATTTGAGGTTTTCAAGAGACAAGTTACAAGGATTTGGGAAGCTCAAATGCTCTTTTTCCGACTGGGTGCCCATCAGCATCACCTTTCATAAGTGCAACAGCTACTCAAGTATAATGCACACTCTTCAACTGTCCTTTCCAAGTCTGCCTTGTACTGAGAGGAGGTCACGTATTTGCCTATCTACTCGATGCATTCTTGTGGAACCACGTAGAGGTGTCAAAGGCCGGGCTTGGGCCGGCCCAGCGGGCCAGAAAAGGGCCGGCCATTTTGGGCTTCGGGCCTTGTAAACCGGGCCGGACTCAAATCTTGGAAATGGAGGCCCTATCAAGGCCCAAGCCCTAGGCCCTAACTTTAGGGCCGGCCCAGGTCTCTTTTTTTTTTTTTCTTTTTTGTGTTGAAAAAATACTCATTCACAAAATAAATACAATTGATAGGCCCTAAACCATTCAATATCGTTCTTGTGACTAATGAAGTGCCTTAGAGCTTTACGTTTACTCTATTTGAGAATATTGATTAGCAACAAAGAGTAATTTTGTTCGCAAAAAGACAATTTTTTCACATGAGTAAATATAAAAAAATGTGCATGTCCAAAAAGTTAAAATAAAAAAAGTAAAATATGAGGTGTAGAGAGAATGATGTGTGAGAAAGAAGGAGGAAAGGAAAAAAAAAATGACTCAAAATGATTTAGGGCCAAAGGGCTGGGCCAAAATAGGGCCTAAAAGAGGGCCGAAAAGAGGGCCAGAAACGGACCAAGGGCCGGGCCGGGCCGGGCCATGTTTTGAAAATATTAGGCCTGGCCCTAGCCCAGGCCCAAGGCCCTACAGGTTAGGGCCAGCACTATTCATGCTTAGGGCCGGGCCAGCCCGAGCTTATTTAGTGCCGGGCCGGCCCGGCCCGCCGGCGGTCCGCCCCTTTTGACATCTCTAGAACCATGTTGAATTCTCTAGTGTTCAAACCATTAACTGTTCAAACCAATTCTCTAGTGCTCAACACCAATCCTCCAACTCTCACATTAACTATTCAAACCATTTCCGACTCCGTTCTTCCTTCTCTGGTTCAAGATATTCCGTTCTCCGACTACTAAGCTGATACATAGGCTTGTGAAAGATACCAAGGAGAGAGATTTCCATACCATATGCATGCTCCTCACACAATGTATGTTCATGTTGTGAGAGAGAGAGAGAGACCCTATATGCGCCTCGTTAATCATTAAATACTGGAAGTTCCTTTATGGCACCCAAAAGAAGATAAAGTTGAACGCAACATTGCAAGAAGACTTGATGCATATGACCTGATATTGGTGGAACATGCAGAGATGATGAGACAGAGGTTTCAACAGGAGAAATGCTGTGATGTATCATTAAAATTTTAACTTCAAAGATGGAAATGTACACCTACAAAAGGAAAAGTAAATGGCAGACACCAATATCAGCCAAGATCAACATGCTTTTCCTCGCACTATTATATGAACTGTTTCCTCCATTCACACCAATGAACAAGGTTTCATTCCGACCGGCAATTTGTAGCCAAAGCATGAGAATGTCAAAATTTTTACATACAAAAAAACACAAAACATGAGGACGTGAGAAGATTCACACTAATTGATTCATCTACCTTGACTAGGGCTATAAAGGAGACGAGTTTTTGTTCATTTAGTTGTGCTCGGGGTCGTGTTCGTTTAGCTATGGTCAGAAAAGTTTGCGCACAACATCCAGAATTGAACTCAAGAGCAGTAACTGTAGACAAACCGGCACAAGGGTGAGACGTGAAAGCACCTGATTCCATTCCGACCTCGATACGTGGAATTGTATATCGTTGCACCAACTTGGGAGTTTAAGCCATGAGTTACTCCTTAAAAGTGGTACTCAACTTCCCTCCCCTCAATTTGGGACATTGCCATTTGCTATTCTTTCAGCGAGCCTTTAGGGGTCCCTGTTTTTCCAACGCCAGGCTCTCCTAAAATTTGAGCGACCAATACAATTTGCTGCCGCCTTCCAATGACAGGGTCCAGCATTAAGACATTTCTGGTTAAATAAGAACTAACCTCACCAAGGCCGTCAAATTATTATAAAAGTATGAACATCAGATTAGAAAGGTAGTACATCCCTTAAATGTTACTGAAGTTATGGAAGTGAGAACAAATAATCTCTAATATGCATAACCGTTATCCTGAAGTATGACATGTTCACACAATCATGAATTAAGGTAGTTCTAATCATGCCACAATCATGTCACACTTTGTTGCAGTAAGGTGTCGTGATATCCATCCCACATTGGATGGATATCAATTTTGCAATCCAGTGTCCTCCTGTCCCTAATATACACTAGAAAGACAGAATCACTTTTAAAATTGCCCAGAAAGAAAGAATTTGCAAGTAATCCTTGTAGTCTACTATGCTATCAATAAATTGCAAGAAGTGGGATGATGTAGATCCTCCTGGTCCCAATCCTGAGAGAGGTGGACTTTGTGACTTACCATATGCTTATCATGTACTCCAACAGAGTTTCCCCAAGCAGGAAAATGGAGGATGGCTCTAGCGCCAAAAAGTAGACAAACTACTAAATAATCGCTTTGCAGTGAAAGGATTCATTCAATTGTTACACCAAGTGTGACACCAAAGTCCTTCCAGTTGTAACAGTTCCTGTAAGCATTTGTTGGTGTAAACGACTACGTATTTATGTTTTAGCATGATGCTGTTCATTTCAGAAGGTCAGTGTGCTTTTACATATTTTGCGTGAAAAAGACTTGCTTTTAATACCTCTGACTAAAAGTTGTAAACATTGTAAGTGGAAAGCGCCACCAAAAAAGCTCCCTAAGGATTATGCATCAATGTTGCAGCTTATTGGCCACAACTTTTGGGTAAAAGGCACAAAAAGCAAAGTTTTAAAGTACAAGAAATTGTGCTTGGGTTTCTTGACGAGAGGTTGCATGCGAAATAAAAAAACATGGAAATGATTGTTTTATAACTGTGGCGCTAATATCTACATAAGCTGTGTACTTTTTGGAAGTAACTGGTTGCAATTGAGATTAGTTAAGACGTGTTTGGGATGGGGACCAATACGATACTTAAAGCTATAATACACGGTGAGGAAGTATGATATGCTACAAATTTGCCTGCATATCGCAAGGACAACGAAAACAAGTTTGGTGCTTCTTTGCATGCAGCAGCTACAAATAGTCAAATACTAAGAGAAAAAGTAGCCATAGTGCAATAGCACAGCCTCTCCTGTTTGTCTATCCCCTCAAGGGTTGTCTTAATCTCCTTTCAAAAACGATGTATATCCAATCTTAGAAACTTTTGCCAGGGCAATAATAGCAACTTTCCCCACGCATGCCGACAGCTTGACGACATGTGAATGGAAAAGTTACGCACAATCCTCCAAGTAAGTAGGCCCACATGTAGCTTGTGATAGTTTGATGCAATAAAATAGAGATCGTCTTACCAAATAGCACATGGTAATGAACAGCTCTCAAGCAATGTTGGTACGACACAGTGTACGGTGGCCACAAACGTGAAAGATATAGATGCACCAAATCCTCTCAGCAACCTCGCCTGGGGTATGCCAAACAATAAATACTGCTTAGGAAGCTAATACACATCAGAGTAATTGCAAGGAAAAGTGACCTGGAAGAACTGATAACTTTCGACCAGACTAGACATCTGAACAACACTATATATAAGATGAACACTAATGAAATTAAAGGACCATGAGCACAATAATGTAATCATGTTCCTGAATGCGCTTGCCCCGAACATACGCTAGTAATCAAGGATTCCAAGTTATCGTTGGTACTTAATAGTGTAGTTAGTAGACCATAACTTTATCGTTTGCATGAAAAGTAAATTGTCAGCATATTGCTCAGAACCCATGTTTGGACAGGCACGCGCAGGCACATGCACACACACAAAATTACTATACAGATATACACACAAACACGCACACGGGTGGCAGGAGAGAGAGCCTACACTCATTGTGCTCCTTTAAGTCTTGGATACAACTACAGCATCTACGGGGTAAAAGTGAAAATTGAAGAAATTGTCAATGATAGAACGTCCAATGAGAATCACCACATATATCAGCAACACAAAGGGAGAAGAATATTTAACTCAAAACCTGACGATTGAAGGATCTCCTTTGAATTGACTTTCTAATTCACTGACATACAACCTCATCAACTGTGACCTGCAACCAAAGTGTCCTGATTAATTATTTTCAAAACCAGTGAATCAACGAGCCTTCGGTGATTATAATAGATTTCAGTTAGGTTAGGATGCAATGAGACATCCACAAAGAGATATCACAATAAGCACAATCAAATTTTTCTGGTTCTAGAAAACACCTAAAACTAGTTTTTTCTTTATGCATTCTGAAAGAAATGAACCTGGACAATATTACAGGATTTTGCAACTTCACCAAAGAAAGAAAAGTGTACCAGGAAGGAATGGCGATTGCTGCAAGGGTGGGAGATAATTTCCATAACTGACGAATATGATCGCTTAATGTTACTTCAAGATGCTCCAGAACAACTCTTTCCTAGTCCAAACAAACAGAATTGCAGCAAGACATGTTGGGTTGTATGTGGGCACCGAAGCAGTTCTCTTGATTCAAAAATTGACAATTCACGCAAAAACCTTATATTAATCAAGTCATAACACCCTTCAGTAGAATACATAATCCGTTCAAAATGTCAGCCTGGGCGCAGCGCTAAGGTCGCTTCAATGTGACCTGGAGTTGAGGGTTCAAAATACGGGAACAGTTTCCCCATAATAGTAGGGGTATGTGGCGGGTAGGGTGGTGTTCATCAACCCTCCCTAAGGCCCGGAATGGTGGGAGCCTTG
The DNA here is from genome assembly GCA_033070095.1 of Escallonia herrerae. Lineage (NCBI taxonomy): Eukaryota > Viridiplantae > Streptophyta > Magnoliopsida > Escalloniales > Escalloniaceae > Escallonia > Escallonia herrerae. The sequence goes on along the minus strand of JAVXUP010001810.1, from coordinate 132,828 downwards.
TTCGCCGGGATGACCATCATACTAAATCTTAAGCCCATCCTAACTATCACATCAACAAATTGCTTTGCTAGACTTTTAGTTTAGATTTTACGGTAACCACTGGACAAGGTAATCATAATTTAATAGGTTAATTACACATATGTCCCTGAGGTTAGGGAATAATTACAGTCAAGAACACAAATTTTCAAAATGTAACATTCCGTGACCAAAAGTGTTTCAAATGTATCATCCGTGTCCAACCGCGAGAATTTCGTCCAAAAAGTATAATTTTCATCATTTTGTATTTTAAAAATGACAATACTGTCCTTGTACAGTATATCCTGACTAATTTTTATAATTTTTAAATTAGGATATCAAATCTTAATTCTTTAAAATCAGGGTTTGAAACTAATTTACAAATTAAGCTTTTAAAAAACCTGAAATTAGGAGGATTTCAAACCCAGATTTAATTAGGGTTCCAAAATCAACCCTAATTTAAAAGTTAGGGTTTTTTTATCCACATCTAGAATCTTAGGGCCCCAGAACCCTAATTTCGAAAATTAGGGTTTCTTTTATCCACATCTAGAATCTTGCCGCCGGCAGCCCCAGCTCCCTCCCTCGACCCATGTCGCCGGTAACCCAAGCCCCCTTCTCTCCCCCAAACCCACGTCGTCACTGCCCTTCCCTCAGCCCCACCTCGTCGCTGCCATAACAGATCTCCACCTTCGCCGCAGATCTCCCATACAAGCTGAGTGGTTTCAACCGGATGAAGTTTCAGCCGAAGTCGCGATGCAGTTTTAGCTGGAGTTTCAGCTGGCGAATTTTAATAGCGATGAAGTTTCAGCTGGCGAATTTCAGTTGCAGTGAAGTTTCAGTCAATGTTTCAGCTGGCGGAAAGGGGGTGCCGTGACTCGCGATAAAAGGGTGCAGTTACTGATCTGAGGTGGTGGCGGGGGCGGGTCGAGGATGCAGTGGTGCGATTCGCGCTCGCGCGTGTGTGTAAGGTTGAAGAGGAAGACGGCGAAGCTTGGGGCTGACGGGGTGGTGGAGTTTCAACTGGATTTCAGTTGAATTCGTAGCGGCGGCGGCGTGGTGGTGGTGGAGGGGATGATGGTGAGGCAGTGAAGAGAAGAGCCCCCAAGTTTGATTTTCTGTTTTAGACGAAGCAATGGCATTGAAAAATAAATAAGGTTTCAATTCAAGGGCAACAAAGTCTTTTTATTAAAACCGTTAGGGTTTTTAAAATTCCATTTGGTCAACGGATCTAAGTGTAATTTATCCAAACTATTGTTCTGACCTGTAATTACCTCCTAACCTCAGGAACATAAGGGTAATTAGTCCTAATTTAATCCAGAATAATTCGTTTGAAAGCTTGCATATAGCAACACATATCTTTAACATGCCTAAGAGTTACCAGTATTGACGATAATAGTTTTCTATATAATTAAATCTCATAACATAAATCTGCTAATTTTAAAGGCACAATTTAAACCCAAATTCGCACAAAATTTCATCGTTTTCTTTATGCCTTCAACTAAATTGAGTTTTGAAACAAAAAGAGGGTTCCATCTAGAGATGTCAAAGGGCCGGGCTTGGGCCGGCCCAGCCCAAGCCCATCGGGCCTGCTGTGGGGCCGGGCCGGGGCCGGGCCAGTGGGGCTGCCAACCGGGCCGGGCCGGGCCGGGCCTGCCGAAGGCAAACCTAGGCCCAGTCCAGGCCCTGGCCCTAGGCCCAATATCTAGGGCCGGGCTTGGGCCGGGCCCGGGCCCTTTTTTTTTTTTTCTTGTTATTCAATTTTAAATTTCATCTCTAGGCAATATTCACAATTTAACGAACCTAATCTTTATCCTTTTATTTCATTATAAGTAATATACATATATATGTATGTATGTATATACATATTTATTTGTTAGCCATTATATTTTTTATTATATGTTAAACATTTTCATACTCTTCTTGGTGAGCTTTATTAATAAAATCTTAACACATAACAATGCTGTTGGGGGGGGGGGGGGGGGGTAAAAGTGGAATTTTGGAAAAGGGGGGGAAAAGCAAAAAATTCAAACAAGTGGTGGGGCCAAAACCGGGCCAGACCGGGCCAGAACCGGGCCGTTTCCGGGCCGGGCCGGGCTTTTTCGCAGAAACTGAAGGCCTGGTCCAGGCCCAGGCCCCAAGCCCGCTTGTGCTGGGCCGCTACTGTTCATGGATGGGGCCGGGCCAGCCCGGGCCAGAACCGGGCCGGGCCGGGCCAGCCCACGGGCCGCCCGGCCCGTTTGACAACTCTAGTTCCATCAACCTTAAAGTGTTACTATTAAAAGGAACATAACTCCCACCCTAGAGAAAAATAGATTGTGGACCAATATAATTGATTTTTTGTTAAGATATTTACGAAGGTAAAATGGGTATATTTCACTCATATCAAACAGCAGAACAAAATACAAGCACGCGAAAACAAATAAGCACAAACACTACCTTTGGGATCTATAAATTCCTCTTCTCTGTAATAAGCTTGAGTTCTTCCCAAGACTAAGTTGCGTACATCATTGTATACCTTTGAGATAGTAAGAAATCCATATCGAACTGACATAAATTGTTCAAGTAAAGTAGGCTATCTGCTTGCAATACAACCTAGTAACAAGAGCTCCTGTAATAGTAAAAAATGGAGAACAAAATTTTTGAGTTAAAAATTTTGAGTTTTAGCACGGTCAAGTAATTTGAACATGTGTCTGATTCACATATAAAAGCTTCCAACACTTGTCATACACTTACGTATGGATCAAGATCCTCTGCTGTATAGCAGAGGTGCTGTACCCATAAAATGTCGCTAAATGTTTTTAGCGACACAAAATTGTCACTATAAATTTTAGTAACAATAACAAAACACTTTGAATGATAATCTTTTGTCGCTAAATGCTGTACAGCACCTCTACTGTACAGCAGAGGATCTTGATCCCTTACGTATATGGCCCACTCATGAGCAATAATGCATGAGGGGAAGATTACAACCAAGTTTTCAGCTTTAGGTTCTGGAGAAGTTAGTTGGAAAAATTTGACAACACCAACTGCAATAGAGCAACCACTCTTCAAACGGCTGGCTTCCTTCTTTTGGGAAATAAAAATAGAGAAGGAAATTTATGATACCCACCACTGCATGCACAAAGATAACATTTGACCAAATATCAATGTGTGTGGTAACTTTTTCCTTGTCAAAAAAAAGGGAAGCAGATGATGTTTGATCACCCAGTCCAATGCAAGGGTTAGTATCATAACTTTTTACTTCTGAAAAATATCCCTTTACCAGGTCACTTCGCTAGCCCACTACGGCTATATATATCTCAAGCTTAAAGACCAGCCACTTTAAAATCAGTTGGTCTATAAATGGCTTATGGTATACAATAAGGTAGTAAAAAAGCTACAGCATGTCAATTTGGCTATAACAACAGATGAAGACAATGGGAAGAGGCCATGAAATTCAAATTTCCTGCCAGAATCTGATCCAACATACTATGACCTATATATTAAAGCTAGCATATTATGACCAATACTAAGAATCGCTTGTTAATTACTTACACTAATAAAGTCTGTCTGCTCCCATATGGACGTATTGCTCAATTAGCTTATAGACAGAAATAGCACGTAATGATGAATAGCAGATGGAGTATGGAGGATTGGAGCCTTAGATTACCAAGAGCACAGCAAAAAAAATAATTGCCAACTTTTAATATTCCAGATATTGACTATGCCAATTATCACAGGATTAGACGAGTTGAATTGACTTACAAGTGTTTCACATAAATTATCCTCACTAATCTTTGCTGTAATATTCAGCCGTTCAAACACCTGTAACCACTGACTCTTAGGGGCAGAAAACATGATGTTGGCACCGGACACCAATCTGATCGTTCTCTTGTCAAGCAAGTATGTGAGGCTCCTTATTCTCCAACGGTTCCATATGACAGACTCAACCAAGTGTCCCTCGTCCCTGCTTGAAGTAGCCAATATATGAAGAACTGAAGGTACTGGGCAAATCAACAAAACTAGAGCTGCGATGAAGTCTACAGTCAAGCCAAGTTCACAGCTAGGTACACTACAAAAAAAGTCGTGGCTATAATTTGTCATTAAAAGCAGTCAGCAGGACATGTCACTAATGCATCAAACTGGTTGATAACAAACAACTAAATCTTCAACAGAAGCTTTTAGGTCCAGTGATATCTACCGCCACACCGGCACGGAGTTAAAATCCCGACTAGCACAAATTTTTGTGTCTATACAAGTCTCAAAATTACATCTACCCACTCATTCATCCGAAATTAAGAAAATGGGAAGGTCCATCTCCACACCCGATTAAGCTTTTCCACACCTTCATTTGTCGCTAAGAAGTGCACTAGCGACACGCTCAAGTGTAAAGTGTAGACAATAGGGGTGTCGAAGTAGACATTCCATATAACAAAAGGCAGAAAAGTAAGTATCAAGTCTTTTTCAGATTATGGTGCAGAAGCCTACAAAGTTACCCCTAGAGTACAGGCCTACAGGGTTTCAGTCCCATCCGATCTTGAACGGCATTGCCCACAACGACACACAATGATGACGTAAATAAGATCTCTTTCCACAACCCTTCAGCTTTTCAACAATGGAATGATACATCAAAGGGCCTCCACCAAGTATGTATATAAGTAGCAGCAGTTCACTTTAAACCCCCTCATTGTACTGCAGATGAAGGGATGAAGGAGCTTAAACTATAGGCCTTGTAAGTTTGCCGAAGTTGGAATAGGTGATACATATTTACACTGCCTATAACGTGGAAAGAAAAGGTTCATGTAGCCGACCCAAACTAGTTTGGGACAAAGGCTTTAATGATGATGATGATGATTGCTTCATCGACAGCTTAGCAACTTCAAAGAAAGCAAAGCAAATCAAGCTTCTTTTCAAACTTGGTAAATGGCGCCACGAAGCAGCAAGACAATAAAGAGAATAGCTAGCAGGTTGTGGTGAAGAAACAATTACATGGAAGATGATACTGCAGAAGTTTTCGAGCACTAAGTCCATCTAAAACACCTTCATTGCTCGTGTAACTAACACATACACAGGTGTAATCAGTAAATCACCATAGCCAAGAGCCAAACCACAAAAGTGCTTCTTGTCTTTTTTTTATGTGCATGCCCACACACAAGCAGATGTATTTATATAGCAGATGTATTTATATAGCAGATGTCTTTTTCATGTATACAGCAGATGTATTTATATACATATTCTGGTACTCATACGTATATGTCGCCTAGAAACAAGAGACAAACCGTTTTAGTTCCGATGTAATATAGAAAGTAACCGAGTTATCATGGTTTCCCTTGTGGAAAGCCAGCAACAAAACCATTAGCCAGTGCTATACTATAACTTGCTACTGCGTCTCAAATTTACTGCTGGTATCACTTACATTGCAGCTGTCGCCTTCCTTGGATGTTCTTCATGTGATCCATTATCCAGCTTAATCCAATTGCTTTGTCTAACGATCATAGAGAGAATAGCCAAGCCCGACTCCGCTGAGGATATTTCTGAAACTGCTACTTGCCTCCTCATGAGTTCTTGAATGGCGAACTGCGTGAAATTTCCGTCACTACAACTTTCTAATTTTCTATTTCGAACGTCGTCTGGATACGGAATGCTTGAGTTCCCTGTGAGACCTCTCCCATCTGATATCGCATCCAGTGAAGTGCTATGCAGCATCAATTTATCAAGATATACACGGAGGCAGTTACTTAACGTCCTCTGAAGCTCTTCAAAATCAGTCTCAATAGTTGCTTCTATAACAGATCTGAAATGTGTCACTCAGAGGTAGGGTATGGATCAGATGTTCCATAATGAAAATCCTTGCATTACTAATAGTAGTAGATAATATATGTGCAAGACCCTGGTTTTTTTCAGGATACCATAGCAGTCAAGTGACATTCATTCTAGGAACAAAACAAACAAACTTGGATTTCATGGTATGAGTATCTAAACATTTCAAAACCTGGGGGAAGTATGGACTAGAGGTCATCATCAATATAGTTGCGTCAAGCTCCTTTATTGCATTTAGGGGATCGTCATAGCGGCTCAAGCTCCTAAACACCTAACTAATGAAACACGACCCATTACTAAAGGAGTTGCTACGTAATGCATACAATTCCAACTTTTACCATATTAGGACCTGAAAAAGTACATATGGCCTTTAATTGCTGTCAAATTAACAGACATCAAGCAGTAAAGCAGAAAATTAACAATCTGCTGCAAAATTTGGGCATTCCCGGCAAATGCGCAACATTAAATTCGGTAGAAAGTGAGCTTAATGCATGATGTCAACTTCCAAAACTTATTACGAGATCAACGATTCAAAGTTCACATAAACTAGATGCCACTTCATCTCTTAAGCCCCTGCAGTATTCATACATCTATTTTAACTTTTATTGGTTATTTGGATAGACAAGCACTTAGTCGAACCAAGAGAAAAGCAACAAATATTCTTCTCTCAGTAGCAAGTACCACAAATTTCAAAGATGTAAATTCATACTCTTCGTCGATACCAATAATACGTTTTCAAGCAATTCAGCAATATAATCAGTTCCCTATGAAGCATAATTTATGGTTATATACATGCTATTGACATGACATAACAAGAAGTGGATACGCCAAGTTAACACCATAAGGTTACAATTTAAGCTCATAACTTTCGATTCTATGCGAACTTTACTTTTCAAGACATATTGATATGTCTCCTAAATGTTGAATAAATGAGAAAAGCAAAAACACATTTAGGAAACACTTATCCTCGAAGTAAAGACATTCAATGCCAGAATAAGTACCAGCTCCTTTGCCGAGATATCCATCATTCTCTGACAATATTCCACTTGTATGTAGATTGAAAAGAACGTTAACATTTTATTTAACATCATGGAAAGGCACTGTACAAGTTCTTCTGATTCTCAAACCATCAGAAAGATGGTAGCTGATATTCACGATATGAACAAAGAAATTCAAGCTACTGTTGGCAATCTAAACAGCCGTAGAGGAAGCCCTGCCTAAGAGAGAGAAAGAGCCATGTATTTCTCTAAATAACACTGAAAAAATGAAGTCACAGACGCAACATGAATGTTTACTAGTTGGTAGTGGAGATAACGACGTTCAAGTCGTACATACATTCTCTCACTATGAGACAACCTAGTTTGGCCATTCTGTGGAAACAAATTTATTATGGAAACACTAGCTGAAACAAAGCCTTTTTTTACTTTTTTGGCCGATCTCAATGATAGCATTCGAACATCTAAACTTTGTTTTGGCCTCAAATAGTAGTTAATAGTCATTTGGGTATTGGTTGAAAACTCAAAACCAACAATGGCTAAGTTCAATCTTCACATGTGACGGACATCGGAATCAACCTTGCCGTTGTATGACAATATCATCGCAACATGCCACAAAGAAATACAAAAAGAGCAGATATCCGAGCATGAAGAAGAAAAGGGTAAACTCACATCTTCAAAGAAAAGACCCCACTGAAAGGCTTTCTTGATGTTTTGAGCATCCCATTGAGCATATTGACCGGAAGATTGATACCCAGATGCCAGAATCAAGATATCAACGAAGCCTTTGATCAGTGTCAACAGATGTTCCAGGGATATATCTGGGTGAGACCAACCCATCCTGTTTCCGCTCGAGGAAGAAAGCAAAACTCACAACCTTGGACGCTTTTCAAACGTGCCCTACTGTGAGGTGAATATAAGGATTTCCGATCATCTTGTTGACTAAGCCCTTGAAAGGTTTTTACACACTTTAGATTTCCCGCCCTGCAGAACGCCCTCGAGGTTTTATTTATGTACCAAGTCATTTTCTTGAACTTCTTGAAAAAGAAAGACGGTTTTTTTTTTTTTTTTTTGAGAATTTGAGAAATATATACCAACCGAAAAAAAAAAAAGTTTTACAACTCAAACCAAAGTACAACTATACATAAGCAGAAAATATACATAGAGGAAGGGGCAAGCGACCAGGAAACTCTTTCACACTTCCACCATCATCCGAAGAACTAACCAAATCATTTCACTCAAAGATGAGCTTGGCGTTGTAACTTCTGATGAGGATTCCGTTCGAGGCCTTATAGTCACCTATTTTTCTAAGTTGTTCTCCATACCCGAGCCCCCTGCCCGAATCAATTCGCTTATTCTTGAGCTCTTATTCCTTTCAGTCACTTTCTAGTTCTCAGGTATTATCTCTTTCTCAAACATTTACCTCGGAAGAGATCAAGAAGGAGTTTTTGAGCTAGGAGAACCGAAAGCTCCCGGGCTTGATGGAATCCTTGCAATTGTCCTCCAACGATGTTGGTCATTTATGAGTCCCCTTATCATTCAGGCAGTTCTGTCCTTCCTCTTAACTGGCAGAATGCTTGCTGCAATTAACCATACCTACATTTCCCCCATTCCTAAGAAACACCCTCCTGAAACAGTCGGCGACTTTCGTTCTATAAGTTTATGCAATGTGCTCTATAAAATCATCTCTAAGGTTATTGTCCCTAGGATGACCCCTGTCATGGATAACATCATTTCTCATTTCCAAAATGCCTTTGTTGCTGGGCACACCTTAGCGGATAACATCCTGCCAGCCCAAGAGCTCACTGATTGTGTTTTGCAAAGGAAATCGAGAAAGGTGGTTCTGATTGTCCTCAAATTAGACATGAGTAAGGCTTTTGACATAATCCGATAGGACTTCCTACAGGAGGTGCTACAAAGCTTTGGTTTTCCCCAGCATTGGGCCGACTTAATTTATCAATGTGTGACCACTGTTTCTTACTCAATTTTGGTCAATGGAGCTCCAACATCGGCCTTTAAACCGCGATGTCGTATTCGCCAAGGGACCCATTATCGTCGCCTTGCTCCGAAATTTTGTCGATGGGACTAATTTTCGCTGCAAGTCAGGGTAATTTCTAGGGCAATCAAGTTGGTCGACGTTCCCCTGAAATCACGTGTTTAATGTAGCGGATGACGTTTACCTTTTCCTACGTCTACATAAGAATATGGAGCAGAACATTGCTACACTTAAGCAAGTTTTATATGACTATTGTCGAATGTCTGGCCAGCAAATTAATTGGGCAAAATCTAGTCTCATGATTAGCCCAAACGTATTTATTGAGATGTAGGGTCAGATTCAGCTGGCTTTCGAGTTCAATGAGAAACGCGAATTTGGGAAATACTCGGGTATTAATCTGGATATTGTTGAATGTAAAAAGGACATTTTCCATAGTATTGCTCAATGAGTGCAAGACACGTGTGCACATTAGTTAGGCCTCCTCCTAAATAAAGCACGCCGGGCTACCTTTATCCGTTTGGTCCTTGCGTCGCTCCTTGTGCATTATATGTCTGTCTATAAATTCCTGGTATCAGTCTGCAATCAGCTAGATCAAATTCTTGCTTGCTATTAGTGGTCAGGAGACGCAGGCCGCAAATCGATCCATTGGATTTCCTGGCCTACGCTGTGTCTGCCAAAAAAATTGGGTGGTCTAGGTTTTCGAGACTTTAAAGTTTTTAACTAATCGTTGTTGGTTAAACGAGCGTGGAAGATTTGGACCCTCCCAAATAGTCTTTTGGCACAGGTGCTTAAAGGCAAATATTTTGCCCAACTACATTTCCTCAAGGCTAAGTCCCTTCGACAGGGATCTTGGATCTAGCGAAGTATCTTGGTTGGTCAGAGAGCTCTTAATCACGGTATTCAATGGAAAATAGGGAATGGCTGCTAGATTTCTGTCTGGATGGATTGGTGGCTACCTCAAAAGTCCCCTGAACAGTTACAAGTTTTCTGCACTGAACAAAATGACCATTGGCACGTTGCAGACTTATTCTTTCCCGACTCTCACCAGGACTTACAAATACTTGACTAAGTTGAATACCCAACGCTTGTCCTTAGTGAATCCCTTGCCTCCTAAGGTCTGGCAAAATCTTTGGAAACTGTTAATTCCGGAAAAAAAAATTACAATTTTCGTCTGGCAACTTCTACATCAACGACTTGCAGTATCCTTAACCTTAGTACGCAGGAAATGCCAAATCTCTGAGATGTGTCACATGTGTCTAAATCTTCTGGAAACACGGAATCATCTCTTTCTTGAATGCGGTTTCATTCAACCTATTTGGGCCCGATATTTTGGCGTCATTGCTACATTTACCTCTTCTTCGGCTCGAACCTAGCTCGTCCAATATTTGACTAGGCCAATCTTCCGTCATGGGCAAGCTTTATAGGAACTCATAGATGTTCTTGTCTTACTCTGGACGATTTGGTGCGCCAGAAATGCACTTATCTTCAGGCAACAAAAGTTTTCTTCTGAAAGCGTACTTAAGGTCAGGCTCTGATACGCAGCATTAGTTTTACTCCCCGCTTCCTACATTGTTTCAAGAAATTAGCAGCCAGATTTCCTCAAACTCGGGGGTCCAATAGAATTTGAACATTTCTATTATCATTTATAACTACTACGCTTCTCTTCCCAATGCTGCGACTGCTCCTTCCTGACGAAAATGGTATTTTGTGCCATCTCGATCGCTAGATCCTCTCGCCGATTGGATCATAGCCCTCTGACCAGTCCTGTCTTACTTATTGATACCTGTTCGCATTTTAGTATTGGTATGGTGATGTTTAGTTCTTCGTGGACCCCAACTGGTGTCTACACTGATCATGTTTTCTCACCTATTGAGAATTCGGCAACAGCGGATGTTGTGCTACTAGCTCTTGCATGGTTATTGAGACGTCTTTGTTTACATATTATTATTCTTCTCCCTCACTCAGATTTCCTTATGTAGATGCTACATCCTGAGCAGTGTCATCACCATGTTTAGCATCTTTTGTGTAATATAGCTAACTGCAGCCATGTACATTCTATGCATATCGCCCCGTCACAGATTGTGTTCTGCATTTATCTTCAGCGATGGCATTTTTTGCATCACATTCAGGACAACTTCTGCATCATGAGTGGTTTGAGGATTAGACTGTTTATGAATTGCACCATTGCTATTGAGCTACTGCGGCGCCCCCCTTCCCCCCCCCCCCCCCCCCCCCCCCGGGGTGTATTGTGGTTTTTATTTGTTAACACAAAGATCAATAATAAAACTTTTTACCAAATGAAAACGTTAAAAAGCAGAACGAGATGTGAAAATGGATGATCTCGCGTTCTCGTCATATAAAGGTAGAAATATAGCGATCAAAATTAACCGATAAAGATCAAATCTCTGAGCTTATTATGATTTGCCTAAATTAATAGCCTTTCTTAATTTGAAAAAAGAATTAGAAAAATAAATAAATTACAGTGATATTAAGACGATAATGATATTCAGTTGCACCAATACACGGTACAAACTGCAGCTACGATCTAAGTACAAATCAAAATGTAATAATCAGTTTGTAATCACTTACCTGAATTGATCAGAATTGATGATATGTTGTGAATTTGAACAAAGTTAAAAGAAATGTAAAAAATCGGCTGCATACACTTATCCAAATATATGAAAACTGATAAAATGTTGTGAACTTGAAGGTGGAGAAGAAGGTGCATTGTCACGACTGTAATAAACTCTTGCGCCAAAATACATTGAGATGGTAGAAACTCTGTGTAAAGGGTTCTAGCCCCTTATTCTACGTTTTTTGGGGAACCCGCGATGTCTCGTGAGGGATGGAGTGGGGGGAGGGGCCTAGGGGTGGTGGTTTCGCTTGGGGGTGGGGCCCTTGGAGAGGGGAAGGGGGGTCTTGACTGTTAGGGTCTTTAGGGGTAATCCGTGTGTGGGGGGGGGGGGGTGGGGGGGTTAGGGTTGGGGAAACTCTACTGAATTTAAGAGCCTGATTTTGGTCTGTAGTGGGTGTTTCGCGGTTCCTTCACCCGGTATTGAGGTAGTTTGTGTATGTCTTGGTAAGTGATTGTGGAAGGCTGTAAATTTGCCGTGTTGAAGATCTTGGTTGTGTGTTGTGCCTCTATTGAAGGTTAGCTTCAGTTTGTTTCGTGCGATTCCCGGTATCAGTTATAATGCTACTACTGATTTATTTGTTTTATTTTTCTGCTTTTCTTTATTTTTGTAAACCTATAAATTTGGCATGTTGCTATAAATTGAGCTATATTGTACGATTTATTCTGCTTTTAACTCGACTCTAATGTGTACGGGTTTTATTAGACAATTCGTTAGCTTCAACATTTGCGATCATGTAGACAAAATCACAGATGGATGTGTCTTGATCTAATAACTCGTAGTGAGACACAACATGAAAGTCTTTGTAATATTTACTCTTCAATGTCATTCTCTTATTATCCAAAAAAAACAAAAAACCTATTACCATGCCTTTATAAGACAACAAGGGGACAACATCATTACCAGAAGACCTTAATATACACCTGGCCCTTTCGACATTATCGCGAGACTTTTTGATCAGCTTCAGCGTTCCAAGAGGCAATCAGAGAATTTTATTTTTTTGACACGATATAATGACCTTTAGCTATCGCTAGCATTTGGTGATTCTGTTTTCCACTTACCGTTATTCAACCATGCTTTCGCGCCCATGCAACAAATGTAGTAACGAATCACGTTTTAGCAAGTATAATCTCCATCATAATACAAATTAATGAAGCAACACGGAATAAAGAAAGAAGGGTTTCTGCCAAACCAATCGATCGCAAACATTCCAGAGCAAAATCCACAAAGTAAACAAAACTATCTGAAGCGTACAGCTAGATTAGTCCAACAGAACAGATTACTCTCGTAACTAGGAACTCAAGCTCCTAAACAATAGCATTGGCAGCACTAGCAATCCTCGGCCACAGGTCAGCACACTCCTTTCCAATTGGACCAGTAATTGCGGATCCTACAAGGAAGAAATCCCAGCACAATGAGTCTCAGTTTTGGTGATCAATATAAAATTGACAAAGAGCAACGGCCATCATAAACATCGGGTTTTTTAGATCTGTACGTATAGTCAATAAGAACTTTACTGGAGTGAGAGAACGAAAACAAGAAAGATGGAACAAGACAACGAATGTTGGATTCGACAACATCCAAAAAAGGGTTTGGAAACTTGTTTGGAAACAGTTTGTCACCAAGATCAACAACAGACAAAGAAACTTGTTACCAAAGAACAGGTTAAAGGACCACGTAAAGGAGTCTCAAAGGAAATGATTACGTAGATTGGTTGCATAAAAGGGATTCTAGTCACATAAAATTAAGACCAAAGCTTTAACATTTTAAAATTGAATTTCAACATAAATCTCGTAGTTTAAGCACCAAGATATGACGGCTACAAGAAGCATGACGTAACGGCACAGGCGTAATACACCAGCAAGGAAATATCTCATTTTTGTAACGTGATACGGCATTCATACAATCAAAGAGGCAACTCCAAACTGACCTATTCTGTCAAAACAAGTCTCACTTTCTTTTTTGATAAATATTTTTTACATATAAAGCGTACCTTTCATTTCTCCCTTTGGATTAACAATGACACCAGCATTATCTGCAGAAATGAGTAAACCAAACTAAATTAAGCACTCCAGAATCATATCATATCATAATATAATAACAACGGAATAAGGCATCAACTGCATAAAATTGCAATAACTATATCTGCCAGTTCAGAGGTAAACAGGAATAACAAGTACTAATAGTATCTCATAGAACACCAAAACTTAAATTTAATTAGCTGCTGGAAGCCCAGCCAGAAAGCCTAACCTAGTTCACATGAAAGTTTGAACCCCCTGAAAACCAGCACATTGCGCAAAAGTAGAGTATGACACACTGTACTAGTACCTTACTAGACATATACCAGCAGACAGGTAACACAATGCCATAAAACAACATCATGCTGTTAAAAACTGGTTGAACTTCTTGATTTATGCTTCCTGACACGAATGGCCAGCTACTAGCAAAATGGTCATTTAAAATTTTCAAGGAAGCAACGTAAATGAGATTGAACCCACTAGCATGAAGAACCCATAAAAGTGAGACTGCAGACGTATGCCAATTAAAAATAACAGTACCAAAATACAACTTAGGATAAAACAAGGGTAAGCAACATACAAAGTGTAATTTTTAAATGACATATAGTTATAAAACTAGCTATTAGTGGTGCAAACAGAAGATGAAGTTCAGATGACATTGTGCAGTTGTAACTTCCAATGACCTAAACATTCAAGCACCCACCCCAATCCCCTCATCTTACCCTTAAACGTTGTAATCATTACTATATACATTGAGCAGTCCAAATAGTCAGTAAAGCACATCTGGACCGGTTAGCCTCCACCAAACCATATTCTCTAGCCTCTAACCTTACCCTCCCCACTCTTCTCCTAAACAATCCATCACCATATCAGTCACATAATTTCCTCCCTCTCCAAAAAAGTCGCAAAGTTCTAGTATATTTTGACTCATACAACAGCGTACTAACAAGTTGTGTGGCCAGTAAACGTCGTCAGTTACAATATTATGCAAGCGAGAAACATCACCACTGATACCAAAACCAGTATACATAAGTTACAACACATAACAAATCATTGTAAGAAATGAAGTGGAACACAAAAAAGGGCAACCTTCAAAGTACATGAAGACGCCGTCCTTTCGGCGCCAGGGCTTGCGCTGGCGAACAATGACAGCGGGCATGACCTTCTTCCTCAGATCGGGCTTGCCCTTCTTGACGGTGGCCATCACCATGTCGCCGACGCAGGCGGACGGCAGGCGGTTGAGCCTCCCCTTAATCCCCTTCACCGATATGATGTACAGGTTCTTCGCCCCTGTGTTGTCGGCACAGTTCACAGTCGCCGCCACCGGCAAACCCAGCGACATCCTGAACTTGTTCCCCGCGGAACCACCACGACCTAACAAATCGAAAGAAAAAAAACAAAATTAAATGCATTCGACACCCTAAATTGCGAATTATGGTTTTGGTGAAGACTTTGAGATTAGGGGATTGTTGGATTTTGGGGTTAGAATGAATAGAAATGTGACTAAAACCATAGAGATCAAAATGTGAAACCTGAAGAAATTATCAAAATGTGAACAAAAATGGAACTAAAACCCTAGAAACCGAAACGGGAATCATGAAAACAGATTTAGACAAAATTTAAAACCCTAGTGAACGTGTGTGAATAGAAAACTAGGGTATCTAATAAAGATCTCTGAAGAAATGGATTTGAAATCCAAGGATCGAAAAGGTACCTCGCTTCGACATGGTGGATCAGCCCCTTGCTTAGCTCTCCGACAAGAAAAAGAGGCGTTTTGAGGATGAAGAGGGCTTTTATATCAAGTGAGCTAGGGTTTTGTGGGGACTAGGGGAGTGTTTGGATACGGGGACATGTTTGAACCTTTCCAGGATTTGATTTGATAAGGGCTTAGGCATGTTTGGTTCGATGGAAAATGATTTCCAATCAACTTATTTTGAAGAACAAAATATCAGAAAATTACTTACCGTTTAAAATTCAGTAAGTCATTTTTCGGACCAAAGTTTAGGAAATTGACAGTTGGTGATGGTTGAGGAAATTGGCAATTCGCGATCGCAGGCGAATGGGAAATCAGAGTTTATTATGGCAATTGTTGTGGATGCGATAGATGGGTGACGGAGGTTGACGACAGTGGTGTTGTTTAAATTCTATGATGGTCATTGAGCGATTGGATGGTGGTTGCGGTGGTAGTTGTGGGTGTGCTAGTGTGTTGATTGTGTTAGTGATGTAGTGGTCGGTTCATGTTGGTTGTGGGGGTTTAGGATAGTGGTTGCCGTTGGTGGTGAAAGTTGGGCTCGCTGACGATGGCAATCATGGCGGTTTTTGGTTTGCAATAGGTGTTTGGACTGTTGCAAGGTGGTGTTAAGGGTGGGTTCAATAGGTGGTTGCACGTTTTGATGGTTGCAATGATGGTGGTGGTGGTGATAGGTGTGTTCATGTCGTGGTGCGTTGATGGTGTCAGTGGTGTAGTGGTGAGTTTAGGGTTGTCGTGGATTTAGAATGGTGGTTGCTACCTCTGGTAAAGGTGGCAATGTAATTATACTCGATGCTTATCTGACTGGGTTAGTCCAAACGCGGAATATAATTTATATCATATCTACTTTATTCGACATGATATGTTATCTGGACTTATACGAGCATATCATGTCCTATCAAAATGAATAATTATGCGCATTCCTACCTTATAAAATATTGCCGAAATTGTTATGAATTTTGCATGATTGAGGGGGTCTTTATGTTTGTCATTTTAATCAAGGGCTCGAAATAAATACACACACATCTCGTAATAGTTATATGAACAGAACCGGAAAATAGTTCGTTAATAAGTAACACATTTGGTATTGCATGTTTTGAAAACATTTGACTCACATATTCAAATTTTAATGAAGCATGTCTTATTTATCTCTGTTATCCATCTTGAATGAGATAGCCTTCGAGTTATATAGTGGTTCACTAAGGAGCCAAGCTCAGACAAGCTAACAAGCTTTAAAACCGGTTTAAGTTACCTTTATCACTAACCGATCTCGAACAATAACGAGCCAAGTCCGAGTGGTCCGAAGGACATATACGGCTCACAGCGTGAAAGTGAGTATGACCTAGTAATTTATCCAATGAAGTTAATGTTATCCTTGCAATGTCCCTCGCCCAACCACAAGTCCACTGCTATTACCAAACCCAACCTGGTCTCCCTGTCACAAAACTAGGGATGGCAATTTGATCCGCAACCGGTGGATATCCGCCCCGCCCCGATCCTATAGGAGCGGGTTTTCTTGACTTTGACCGGGTTACGGGGCGGGTATGGTATTTAAAATTTAAACCCGCAACGGGTACAGGTCGGATTTGGTTTTTGCTCTCACCGCCCGCGCCCCGCCCCGCCCAGCCCCGGTGTATGTGTTATATTTATTTTTTATCCTAACCCTAGATCTAGGCAATCTCAGCCGTCCATCTCACAGTATAAATGTGGACAAAAATCCTTTCTCTTTCTCCGCCTCTCTTCTCTGTCGCCCCATCTTCTCTTTGCTTTCTTCTCTCAATTCTCTGTTCTCTCAACGCTCATACGCCGAAGGTCACGGCCTCTATGAATCAACCACCTCAGGACACCTTCTCTCTGCCCGCATGGTACGATGCTTATCTCCTCTAGTCACCCATCTCCAGTCCGCCGTCGAAGCTCCTGCCGCGGCTATGCCGAACAGCGACGGCGCAACAGTAGAGTAGTGGCGGTAGAGTTTGACAAGTGCGACTGCTGCGGCTACGTTGCGTCCGTGAGAGCTACAAGGGGCACTGGATCTGCAGCATCTCCTGCGAGTGATCAGACTAGTAAAGACTAGTAAATCGGCAACGACGAGGCACTGGATGGGCTTTTTCTTTTTAGTTCTTTCCATTTTTTACTTTTTTTTGTTGAATTCTCTCTTTCCTTTTGTTGGCGATGGGTGATAATGGTGAGTGTGTGACAGTTGTGCCATGGGTAGGGGTGCCGGCGGTACTCAGTGTAATTGTGCCTTGCTCAGGCTGTGGATGTGGCCGCGAGTAAGGAAAGAACGGGGCGGATCGGGGCGGGGTCGGGTATCCTAAATTACCTTAGGATCGGGGATGGTATGCAATTCGTTTGACCCGGTGCCGGGGCGGGGCGGAGTGGGGTTTCTGAACTATCGGGGCGGGTTCGGATTTCATAAGATCCGCATCCGACCCGCCCCATTGCCATCCCTACCCAAAACTCCTATTGATACGTGGAACTGGATTGAGGTTTCAAATGTCTATTTGGCGTGATTGGTGTTTGGTTCTACTTGAAATCATCTTTTCTACAACCTTCGTCCTTTATATTGCACGTTCGCAGTCTTGAAGTTGGAAGCATTGAGCGGCCCCAAAAACAAATTTTCAAATGTTTGGACTGCAAATTGGAATCATGTTGACAACATATCTCCAACTCGGATACATAAAATATTTCGACAACTGCGACCGAGTTGTCACATGGGCAACGACATCTCCATGGCTTTCCATATATATGGACATAGATAACCAAAATAGTTTCCATCACGCTACGCATAAAAGAAGAGCTGGTGAAAGAACCCTTTAGCTATCCGATGAGAGACAATTTCATGCAAGGAGCATGGAATTGTCAAACTTGTTTAGGAGTAAGGATCTCAAACCAATGAGATGGTAAAGATGTCAAACTTAAGAAAGCATACATGTGGCTAAGTCAACACAACTTTTTATTAAAATTTACTTGAAAAAAGTCAAACGTGCGCAGTTAGAGATCCTCGTTTAGGATGAAGTGATAAGCACCGATGATAATCTTTTCAAGCACAGTGTTGCATTTAAATAGACAAATGACAAGTTCAGTGTCTCGAACACCCCCCCCCCCCCCCCCCGTGTAACTTCGAAAAGTTATACACTGAGGTGACGATGGCGAAACGTAGTAGCATTCACTAATTATTTTCGGTTACCTCTTTCTAATTATACACTTTGCAAAGAATAAAAAATAAACAAACATAAACTATTAATCTCATAGTTATGAATATCGTATCGGAATACGTATCTTTTTTTTTATAAAATGATACGTATCGGTATCGGTACCGTCTTAAAATTTTTATTAATATTATATATATGTAATATTCATTCATTGACGAACTAACAATATATACATATATATTTTATTATCCATAATTCCTCTAAAATAAAATATTTGTTATATAAAGCTTGAGTTATCTTAATTTTCAAATAAACTACTGATTCCCAAATAAGTTGTTTTTCTGACTCTTTTCGACGATCTCGTTCGCAACTCTTATGATAGAATAAGCTATTTGTTCAATAACAACGTTCTTGAGTTCAAGAATAATTTGTTTTTTTAAGTGCGCGAGCGCGTATAAGAAAAACAGTACATCATCAAGATGAAAAAATACGATCAAAGCTTTCAGGTTGAAGTATATTAAAGATAAGTGAAGATCGAAAACTTATCAGAAAATATTTTACAAATTGTGATTAAAATTATGAGTAAAAGGTTACAGAGGCTTTGGTATATTAGAACTTAGAATATTTTTCTATTTAGTCTTTATATGGTCAATTTATAAAAATTTTAACAAAATTTGTTACTTTTATGTTTTTTAAGGGACCGGTACAAAATACACTATCTCGGCTGGTACGTAGTTCTCGGCCGGTATCGTCTGTACCGGCCGGTACAACCGGTATAGAGCGGTATTTTAATTGATAAAAAATGTAAGGGATACCGTACCAGTAAAAGGTAAAAACAATACGTATCGGACGGTACGGTATTGATAATTATGATCAATCTTTATGAATGACAATGCATGTAGATTGAGCAACACAAGTGTCTCATTAGCTGATAGGCATAAACGTTGAGCAAGATTCCCTCAAACATCAATATCAGACTCGATAATATATGCATTTAACGTAAAAAAAAAAAAAAAGGGCACAAGTTTTTGTTCTAAGTTTTCCAATCAATTGAATGACGATTGACTGCTTCAAGTTTTATCTTAAGACTAAAAAACAAGTCAATATCAGGGTCGTAAATGGATATTTGGAAAGATACTGAAATTATTCGTGTTTGACTCGAATTGATCAAACTCAAGTATTACTCGTAATATCTTTTTAGAGCTAAATTAACTGTTTTATTAGAGTCATTTTTAATGCTTAAGTAACTTGTATTTTATAAACAAATTCCCATGATCAAAGTGCCCTCGTCCAACAACGAGTATTTGTATTTCTTTTTATACAACTCAATTTGAGTATATATATATATATATATATATATATATATATATATATATATAGATTATTGAAATAATGGATGTTAAAAAGTTGGACACGTATTAATTTTGCATGAGAAAAGAATTAGGAGGCGAGAATTTAACATGGGACATCAATCGAAGCAATGTCTGAATGTGATGACTTTCACCAACAAGTAACATCCTATCTCCCCCCTCCCTAGTGCAATTTCACGTGACAATCCCGATGCACTTTTTAGGACCTTGATAACATGCTTAATGTGCGTCAATATTCTATCTTCTAATTTTTAAAATACTCTGGATCAGTTTAACGCTAATTATGTTAAGAATAGCTCCATTAATTAACACATTACAAATGGCTATTGCTACGCGCATTAATTGTTCTATAATGCATGTGATTTGCGTTATTCACAATCATACAAAATCACATAATAATGCAACAACGTTCGGTATCCTATTACATATATTAGTCAGGAAACATTTGAGGTTGATCGTTTAGATATTATATTACGGGTGTAAACGCAAGAAGAGATTATAGCCATTCGTATAATTCTCACTGCACTGTGACTATATACGTTCATTCGTCAAATCAGACACTTAAAAGATGAATTTTCAAAGAGCGAACCAAGGATCCTCAACCTCCCCGCAAAGGTACTGTTTTGGTTTTGGATTAACAGTGAACAAAAATGTCGTGCACTCCGCTGCACATCTCAACCTTCCGCAATCCCATCCATACCAACAGAGCAACCCAACCCAGACCCACCTCCCGCCATGGAAGCCCCAGAACGTCCCTCACCCAACCACCACCGCCGCCGCCGCCGCCACCTCCTCAAAACCCTGACCCCATCACCGCCATCACCAGACTCCTCTGGGGCAAATCCCTCCCACCCCAGCTCCTCATCTCCACCGTCCGCTCCACCTGGTCCGCCACCTGGCACCTCATGATGTCCCAGCTCGCCCCATCCGACCCATCCGGCAGTTACACCCGACCCACCTCCCAGTTCCGCTCCAAATCCTCCCTGGGCCAAAGTCCCGACACGGCCCTCCACCTCTACGTGGGCCTTCCCTGCCCCTGGGCCCACCGGACCCTGATAGTCCGTTCCCTCAAGGGCCTCGAAGACACCGTACCCGTTTCGATTGCATCACCGGGCATCGACGGTTCTTGGGAATTCTTGGACACTACTGTTCGGGTAGGGGATTATCCCAACCCGGGTCCAGATACTGCAAATGGCTGTAAAACCCTCAGGGAGGTTTATAAGCTCCGCCGTGGCGGGTATGATGGCAGGTCCACTGTTCCAATGCTTTGGGATGCAAAGAGAAAAGAGGTCGTTTGTAATGAAAGTTATGATATAATTGAATTGTTCAATTCGGGTCTAAACCGGTCGGCGGGCAACCCGGATTTGGACCTCTCACCACCCTCATTCAAAACCCGGATCGATGAGTGGAATCAAATCATATACCCCCGTGTTAACAATGGGGTCTATAGGTAATGACAGTTTAATATGTGTCTGAGTTTACATGCGACAATAGGTGTATAAGTTGATTAATTTTGTATGAATAGGTGTGGGTTTGCACAGAGTCAGGAAGCATATGATATTGCGGTGAATGAGTTGTTCAGTACATTGGAGTTGTTAGATGAGCATTTGGGCGGTGCGCGGTACTTGTGTGGAGATACACTTACACTTGCGGATATCTGCCTGTTCACTACTTTGATTCGGTTTGATCCTGTGTATAATGTTCTGTTCAAATGCACGAGGAAGAAGCTGATCGAGTATCAAAATCTTCATGGGTATATGCGTGATATCTATCAGGTAACCAGTTACTGCTACAATTAAATTTATGCTCAAACACTTTTCTGTTTAAAAACGATTGTATTCAGGGTGCATCCTTACATTGATTGGCAATGTAGAGAGTACATTGTTGCAAGAACTTACTTTGTTCATTGCTATTGTACTTGTTAATTCTATTTTCTTTGATAGGTCAATCTAATTGTGGGAAACACTTGGAATCAAACAGGCAAACACCACTCACAGGACCAAATATGTCAACTCTAGAACATGAATTTATTGCTTTTGCAATAGTCTGGTATAATATGAGGAACATTTAGAATGAAACAGGCAAACACCATACACGGGACCAAATGTGTCACCTCTATGACAAATAGTTTTGTGAAATTTGCAATAGCTTGGTGACTGTGTTACTTAATTTATTGGTGGTTGGTGCCAAAGTTTTGCCTGCATATATAGGTATACTCATATACTCCTACATCTGTAAGATAACAATTAGTACCACAATATATAAGCCTTGGGCCATTCCACTTTGTAATTGGTTTTGAGTTTCACAGCCAGACCATCTGCTTGTGCTAAAGTTGAAAGACCTTTAAGTTAACAGAATTGTTCTAAACAAATAAAATTAGCTTATCAAAACGAGGAGTAGATGGTAAATTGCTAGATTCTTGGTTTAAAGTTGCAGCTGATTTATGCCAATGGACAAGAATTTGAATTTGTTTCTTTTCAAAAATTTCCATTTAGGCTGTGGTTAAAAGACAAAACACATGTCTACTGTTCTTCACTTGTTTATCTTCACTATGCATGGGGATTCTGGGTAAAAGCATGATTATCTTACAACTCGTGATGCTTTGTTTCAATAAAACAAGGCATTGAAAGTAGTTATGATGCATTGAAGATGTTACCAGGCTGCATACATAACAATCACCGTTTACAAATGTTGTTAGTAGATGACACTTTTTTGGAGCATTCTTCAAAGCAACTATATTTACGATGTTTCATGTGTTGCGCTTAACTAGTCCTTAATGGGCAATTGTTGCACGTTAGCACGCTAGTAAACCAAATGATGATCTGGGATCTAGCTTTTTTCCTGTTGAAAATAGGTTTTATAATAATTTTCTACGGATGCATACGTGCCTAATTGTTGCATATTTATTTCCTGAACAGATTCCAAAGGTTGCAGCAACCTGTAATCTAGGAGCAATTATGGATGGTTACTACAAAATTCTATTCCCACTGAATCCAGGCAACATCAGACCCAGCATGCCTTCGTGTTGTGAGCATGAGGTCCTCTCAGATCCTCATAATAGGGAAACTCTGTCACTGGTAGAAAACAATGTACAGGTTTATGCTTAATATATTGAAGTCTTTCTGTATATGAAACTCATGTTACTGCATATAGCCTTTTTCCCCTAGTAAACATGAACTTTTGTCAAACTTTCGTTGTAAACATCGAATTATACAAATTGTCTTCTAGATCTTATACGAGGCAAACTAACAGTTTCATTGATGGGCATTTGTCAAGCAGGTATAGATCCTTGTTCTATTGGCTTCAATCTTTTTTTTTTCTCTCTTCTGCCTAACGTATTAAAGATTCATTTGGTGTGGTAGGGGTTGAATGAATAACTTTATGGCTTGTGAGCTACTACGTTTACCAACTGAGCCACAACACCTTCCATATCAGGAACTAGGTGATGGTTTTGTGGTTGAATATCAGATACTGCAGATATGTTTCTCTCTATTAATATTCTGTTAAACTGTATTGTCACGAGTATGAGAATCTGTGAAGTGACCCTGCGAGAAAAGATGGAAAAAGCACAGAAAAAGTTCTTTGATCTATTGAACTGCATTTTCTGTAGTGCGGAGTATATGCAAATCCTTTGAAGCGATGCTGTGGCTAATGGATGGACAGAGAAAGGTCTTTGCTTACAAGCGATTGGCAGCACCCTAGCGTGGCACAGTCACCACTCAAACTTTAGTTTTCTGTTTCTTCAGACTCGGTTGTATCTCACATTTAATTTTTTCTGTATTCTATATTTCCTGGCTGTAATTTAGAAGGGACTCATGTAGTGAATGTTTATGATATTTTCAAATCCTTATACGTGCCATTTTGTTCCAAATTCCGCGAGGTAACAGTCTTTTATGATGTCAAAAGAATTAGTTAATTTTGCGAAAATGGTATCCGGACCACATATAATTTAATTTAGTCAGTATATTCATATGCTTGCATTGCAGTGAATGCATTGCAGGGTTGGGCCTCTCATTACATAAGGCAGTTATGCGCTTCTTCAAATATCATCTGCCAGGAAGCTCATCTTTGCTGATGAGGGGTGCCGTGCCAATTCTTCCGAGTTTCTGGACGGAAATGGATTGCTTCTGAATGATTCTCTTCTTCAGCTTATCCCATTCCCTGCAAATTGGACTACCATGACTTCATGGCACCTTCGGAAGACTAGCCAGATGATAAATATGCCAAAGCAGTAACAAGGTTATACCAGGTTCTACAGGCTACCTTGTGATGGAGAATTTTGAATGTCTTCACACATGTTTGCAGACCTCGTGGAACCATATTGCAAGAAAATCTTACTGTCTACCGTGGACTGTTCAATATAATTAATAACAATTCTCTGTTCTCCTTCGTCCACGCTCCTATCCCAATGGAGAGGCTCTCTTCAATCCAGCGCTCCTAAATAGTATGAGACCATAGAAGATCTTACCGTTACCAGGTGATGGAGATTTGGACATGAAAATGTGATCAGCGGCAATTTAAATGTCAAAATAAAAGCGAAAGAAGACCGGAGTTGCTATGTATGCAACCTTAGAAAAGGTAAAAGATCTCCGATTGGTAATGTTAGTGGTAAGCTACACGCCAACCAATCCTGTTCAATGCAAAATACAGGCATTGCAAACAGTAATTATCTAAAGGGCGGGCCTGTATTCCACAGTTGCAAGGGCACTCCATGCGCAAAACTTTTTTGTGCAAAAAATGCCATTCTACGTACAATTCAAGTCTTGGAACATAGGTGGTACGCAGCTACCGTCCTACAGGAGGCCGAAAGTTGGCAAGTTTTGGTTACAAAAACAGAGAGCAGCTAAGCTATTAATGCAAATGACCCGGCCATCCATGGTGCAATGCATCGCATATTCAAAACATCGGTTAAGACCTTAAAGACCGGATGCAGTGAGATTTCAATATAGAAGCACTACTTATCGATCTCCTTCATCAAAAAGAGAGCCAGAAGCTTGTCCTCTTCACGGGCTGTCAAACAAGGGCATAACTTAGCTAAGCAAGTCGTCTTCTCCTTGCAGCTGCAGACCTAGATTCTGTGCCACATAAAGTAAGTCTTAGCCATAAAATGGATAAAGTAAATGAAGAAACAGAGCAAGTCAAACAAGCCGAAGTGCAATGCTGGTACTACAAAAAATGAGAGGCTCTAATGTGGTAAATCAAAATAGTTCATGGTAATAAGAAAAGTACACCCTCAAGCATAAGAACCAGGGGAACAAGACAGTGCTACTCCAAACCCTCACGTGCCTTCTCTACTGCTTTTCTCTGCCGACAAGATTCATTTAAAACTGCAGAAAAAAGCACCTCCCAATGAAAAGAACTGGGGCCTGCTTGCGCCACACCATGCCATGCATGCACCTCCATTAGGCAAGAACTGAACTTGTACTAATCCTAAAACCTGACCTAAAACCTGACCCAGATGACCCAGGAGAAAGACCAGGCAAAAGTGGAGTTTGACCAATAGATTCGCAGTGCACATTTCTTCCTCTTCATCAAAATCTGTCAACCAAACAAAGAAGGCTACCTCCAAACAAATGCGTGTCTTTGCTGAGTAAGAAGAATAGTTCACAAGAAAAATCTCAGTTTTCTAGTGCTCTTAACATGAACTTTCAACTCCACAGAGATCAGTGTCAAAACACACAACATACTACGCAAAACAAAATCACTCCATTGAAGATATGAGACAAGTTTAAGCTGTGATCATGTCTTAGTTATCACTTCAATAGAAAACTCAATGGATCAGGAAGATGGCACATCATAATATTTAAGCCAACCAAAACATGAATCCAGTTCAAGAGACCAAAGAAAAATTCAAGCTACTAAAAGAGCATTTCATTGCTGCATGCAGAATATGAAGTATATAGACTACTCTTCCGGCATTGCTTATATTAGAAGTACTTACTGCTTGAGCGTTTAATGTTTCGGCAAAACTTGCTGCCGCACTTGCACTGAAATGCCTTGACAGGATGTTCATGATCATCAAAATCAATACCATAATCCTGCAATCATATCACTTGTAGCTGCTTAACAAAGGACATGATAAACAAACAGATCTAATGTTTATGACCATGTAAATTTAATATTTTTTATTGATATTAAGTCAGGATCGAATTCTGTTTACGCCAATAATGGGTGGATTTTCGCTTCATGAACAATATCCTTAAATCCCGCACTAAAGAGTTTTACATATTCTCAGATACTAGTAGCAGGCAATAGCTTACTTGCATTATATATTGTACATCTATACTTTGTGGACGTGTCACAAGCAACTTACTTTGTGTTGCCATATTCGAATTTAATTTATTACACTGCCACATGATAACTCCAAAGCACACCTGGTGAAACCAACCTACTTACCCAAGTTAGCTCCTCCAAAGCTTCTACCTTTCTTGTTGTGAAGAAGGCGAGCTGCAAGTAGGCAACATATATAAAACCAGTAATTAGCACTGAGTATGGTAAAAAGGCATTGAAGTAGAAGGATATCACACATGATAATAGTGGTGATCAGGCGTCTCCACTTCCACTGGGATCTCAACCATGTTTGAGTCAAAGCACCTGGCAAAACAAGAAAAGTTTTTATCCACAATTCCTTGTGCCGAGACAGCAAAGTGAAAACAAAAAAGTGTGTGTGTGAGAGAGAGAGAGAGAGTCGTGGTCTCAAAATGTTGAGAGTTTGTAAGATTGGATTCAATTGGCTATCACGATTTATTTTTGAAGTAAGATTGGATTCAATTAGCTGTCACGATTGATTGTTACATTAACATAAGTGATCTCTCCCACTCTCACAGGGAGAAGAAACTTCTCAGGACTGGGTAATAAGAGATGGGCAGCCTGGTTTCTTGTTTCCCACAATGGCTAGGCATCATGCTTGGCTTTTTGTGCCAAAAAAATCGTGTTAAGACTATCGCGATTGATTGTGACCAACTTGACTTCATCACAGCGCGTCTCTCTTCTGGTCGTTTCATTAACACGCGTGATCTCTGCCACTCTCACAGGGAGAAAAATCCTCACAGTCCTAGGTAATAAGAGATGATCAACGTTGGGTTTCGTGTTTCCCACAACGATTAGGCATAATGCTTGGCATTTTGTGCACAAAAAATCGTGTTAGACTAACGTCAAAGCAAAACAGGAAGTGGTGATTTCACGCGACGTCATCTAAACTTGTATGTTGGGATCAAAGAAGTATCTGATCCTTGACACTACCGCAGGGCCAATTGTTCTTCTCATAGGGCCCACTGACAGGGCCCATGTTGGCTTCAATTTCCTTCAGTAATGAAGCTTGTGATAATAACGAAGAGAAGCAACGGCTGCAGCAGCAGAAGCAGAAGAAGAAAATATACCCAGCAATAAATTACCACAGAGACACGATTCAGAAACATAAATTAACAAAAAATCGATGAAAGACTCAAAACTTACAATAAGACATAATTACACAGCTGGAACAAATATGAAAGTTTTTAAAAAGAGAAATGCACTGATAATGAAGAAAGGCAACAAGGAGATTAAGCAGTAAGTGGTTAAGTTTTTGGTAACTTACCTATGATTAATAAACCTTCCGACATTTCCATAAAAGGTTGCATCCAAACAGAGAGCTTCTTCATCCTTCAAGACTCCTTCTGAACTCCAATCAGCATCAAGGAGTACAGGATAAGCATGTTTATCTTTGATGGAACTGTGTGAAACTCTATCATATAGCTCCGCATTGGTTAGCACTTCTCCAACATATTCACAAACGAATGCCCCTTTTGGAAGCTCCTCTAGTGTACGAAGGCCCCATCCTTTTCCTCCAGGAGTCATAAAGACCTGAATACAAATATAACACGTAATGGAACGGTTACTAACAGGATTAATTGTTAAAAATACCATTAGCTCCAGATCAACGACAAAAATCAAATTAGACACCAGCCACAAATTCTAACCTGTAAATTACGATTTATGCCCCGCTGTACTACTCGATTGCCACACTGTTTATTGCAGCCACATTTCCACCAACATTCTTTGATAAATTTCCTCACTAAATGACCTTTGCATGGTTCTAAAATATCCTCATTTTTAGATCTTTCTAGCGGACATTCCTTGCAATAGCACTGGCAGTGCTTTTCAGGGTCACGATTCATAGAGATGCACTCTTCCAAAAGCTCCTCCTTAACAAGGCCTTCAGAGGTATAAGCAAATTCACCACCAGTTTCATGTGCACATGCACAAGGTGTGGACAGTGATAGGCAATCACCAAAACAAGTTGGACAGCAACTATCATCCACAATACGAGCCAGAGAGAAGTTAACATAAGCATTTTGAAAAACTACATTTTTGGGTATGTAGTGAAAGGAAGGCGATATATCATCGTTGACTTCATTTACCAATGAAATTGTCATCCTTTCTTGTCCCCTGGCTATGTCATATACATCATGGAGAGACCTTATGTCATCAGCAGTGAACTGACGCTGCTCTACGACCACCAAACTTGAGGAGTTAGTATGATCCCCACCATTCTGTTCTGTGTCCTTTTCAGTTTGACAATCATCCCCGCCACTAGTCTTATCAGGTTTTGCAAGATCATCCATACTACTGCAAGGCGGAGGAAGTGGTGGTATTTGAGGCAAGGCCACCTCAGCATCACATTGGATATTAATTGCTCCATTTAAAGGAGAAGATGCCAAGCCGCTAGTACCCACAGCATCTACTGCACAATGTTTTTTTAATAAATCAATCGGCGGTGTAACGTTAATGGTTTTTTGTGGTTCATTACTGGAGTCAGTTCCGAGTTCCAAAAAGCACTCACACATATCTTTCATCACTTTCATCAAAGAAAAATTTGGGTCCAGAATTTTATATGATCGGAGACATCTATCCTCCACCGACTTTAGAAGTTCATCTAGACTGGGCATATGGAAATCAGGCCTTTTAAGAGCAGAGTCGCAACTAAGAGAAATTTTTACCTCCCCTAGGGAAGCAATCTCTAATTTAGAGGTAGATTTGTCAGGGATGATTGCAAGTTCGGAACTGGGTCTTATTTCACTTGATAAGCCTGGAATACCATCAGGCTTATCTTGCCCATCTTCAGATTGGGATGCTACGGGTTCAGGACCATCTGATTCTACGATCGAACCATTCCCAACTGAAGAGCCACCATTAGGTAATGCCTCTGTAAAATTTAAGCAGGACAAGACCTTTAGAGAATGGAAAAGCTGCAGCTTGATAGTCAACATATTAGGTTTACTAGGTGAAGACTTATAAGTCGGTACATTAGATGACTCGTGATAAAAAATCTAGACGAATAACTACTCTTGTAATGGATCGGCAACTTTTATTCTTTCTTTAATCTTCGTGTACAGATATTGAACTATCAGTCAATAAAAGAAGTAAATAACTAAAATAAGGAAGTCCATCAGCAAATAAACATGCATTCAATGTCTGATGAGTGATAATCTAAAGGTCCTGCATGCAACACTGTGGATGTGGCTTCCCATAATTGATATCTTTCAGAAATAAGTCCTGGTAGAGCTTTATGCTCCCCATTGCGGAAGGGGCTTGGATATTAAGAATTTGCAATGTTTCATTGCTGTCAATCAAGAGGGAGGCCCTTTAGAGGAGGCTGGTAGTGGACACGGTTCTTGAGGGCCATAATGGGCACCATAATGAAAACCATATACGGTTTTGGCAGACTTTCCTGAGACAATTTCGGAATCAACATCTACAAAGATGCTTTTGTTTATGATGTGATGTCTTCTGTTGTAGATACTCCTTCTTGAAAGCATTGCTTAAGAGATGCTATTTTCCAAATCTACGGAGCAATGAGACTAACAGGGTAAATTGGAAACGCATCCAAGGGGACATTTTAGTCTCCTTTTCCATGGAGGGTTGTTTGGCAATTAAGGAATCTTTGGAAATGCAACTTTTACGTCAACAGAAGCTTGAATGCTACACTGTCCGGAGACGGTCTTCGCAGAAATGAATTTGTGTCAATTGGCATTGGGTGTGTCAACGGGTGAGAATCCATGACAATGGATCACTCATTGCTTCATATTCCTATCATGTGGGATAAACTGGACAACTCAAACTGCCCTGAGCTCGTAATAAGCATCATATATAGGTGTATCATTAACTCGCTAGTCAACACAGACAAAAGCATCCTCAAGACAGCACGCATAGTTAGATCAAAGATCAGACGTACCCGGATGGATCACTGCAATAGGAACCTCAAACTGTGATATGTCATCAGTAACTGGCTCATCCTTAGGACGGATCAAAGCAAGAGTATTAGGTGCTTTCTTTTTGGGCAAAAGAATAATTCCAGGCTCGACCTTCGGCTCTTTAAAGCGCAAAGATAAAGATGCCTTCTCAGAAGTTGTCCTTTTCTCCCTTGAATCAATTTGAGGTAGGATAGGTTCTTTTCCTCTATCTCTGAGTTGCATAGGAGAAGACACTGAATTAGACTGAGTTCTCTTTCCAAGATCTGGCTGAATCCAGTCAGCAGCAGCTGGCTGAGATTCATCGCAACTTCCTTGTACAGCAAAAGACTTGGGGGAAACAGGTTCCTTTCCTTTATTTCTAGTAAGAGGCTGGATTTCAGTCCTTTCATCTTCAAAATCAGGCTGAGGGGATCTTAATATGTCTCGTGACTGCTGCTCGGGATGAGTTTCAAGTAGTTCAGCATCCCCCACCTTCGCCCGTTTAGATGGAGTTGCGCCAAAGCTGGGGCTAGAACCACTGACCTGACCTTCCTGATGCCTTAACCTCAGCCTTTTCAAGGGTCGTTCAGGCTCATCATGCACCTGAGTGTCTCCTTCAGTTTTCTCCTCCTGCTAGTCAAAGACAGAATCAAGACACAATAAACCCTAATAATAGCATATGGGCATGCACATAATAGCATCCAAGTTCAGCACAAGTATGAGAGTCAGGTCACATACTTCAGTATTCTTCTTATGTGCAGCAGTCTGAAATATGAGAACGACAAATAGTCACAAACATAAGAGAAGAAAGGAACCAAAGAGACTAAAAATAAATATGAATATATGTACATATAACATATGCATACATGTGTATATAAGGAAATAGATATGCACCTCCGCATCCTCAGTGTCAAATATAGCATCTGCAAGGGCCCTATAATTTTCTTCTTCAATAAGTGCCCAATTTTTTTCATACAACTTCAACAGATTTTTTAATACAGGCTTCACTTTTTCTTCGGCGACTCCAAGAACCTTCATAGCACGAAAAGCTTTAGCAACTCTTGGATTGGGCGCCATATTTTACTTGAGCGCGTTTTTCTACCAAAAGGTCCTGACCATCCAATACTCCTGCACTTTCCTGTAGTAATGAGGATGCAGAACAACACGAAACACATATACATGATACGCAATATATTATGATAAATAGAGTCAATAAAAGCAGGACATACTTAGAAACCAACATAATGACAGGGCTAATGACATCCTTACCTTGAGCCCATCTCATCTCAAAGTCAACTGAATGGAGTTCTAGAAATACATTAGGATATGCGCAGTTCTACATGTACTCCTTCCCAACTTTTACATTTAACATGCAATTTAAACTGCCCAGAGTTGAGGGCACCTTAGCTAACTCAACTAAGGTGCTACCGGAAACTCAAAACATATGCAGCAACATGCCCCTGAAGTTCATGCATCGATCAAGGTGACATAATAGGACCATTGGTGAACTAAGCCTTATAAGTAGGAAGAGAAACTGGCACAGAAGAACACATGGAATTTTAAGCTAAGCATGACAGTAACATAAAATTTTCTTAGCAATGGAGGAAAGGGGAACTTATGTTCATCTGTGTTATTCCTTACAAGGTCAGAAAAAGCTTCTGAACCTAGACTATCAGCGATTAAAAGGCCCAATAAAGTATGAGGTCATTCCCTAATACTACAAGATCAATGGCATACTGAAATTGGTTCCAGATGGATGACACTAAGCTAGAAAAATATTCCTGAATACCTTGCTCGCTATGCCACAGGAGGCAAAAGCCACAAAACTCTAGGACCTAACTACCACTTAATCGTTGATAGTATCCACAACTGGCCTTACTCCCACTCGGAATATGTCTCAACAGAAAAGAAGGTACTACTGTGAGAGGTATGTCTTAACTAACGGTACACTGGAGCATCAAAACCTCCTACCTTGGAACATCAACCGATATCCATAATCAACCACAAGCCCAATCCGAACATATATCAACAAACTAAAGATAACATTGTGAACGGCAGGTCACAAGTATCTTGAAACATCACTCAGCAAAGTAATTAATAAGACGAATACTTTCAAGAAAAAACTGAGACAGAGAAATACAGATTTTGACCCACCCCATCGATCATTGTTGAACTTGATAACAGTCGCATACAATCATTTTACCATATGTAGCAGAATCCCATTTCTAACAGGAATCTCTACTACTTCTCAATTGGGTACATCGAACATTCCCTGCATCAAAGTAATCCCCAAGTATGTCAAGTCACCATCAATTATTGTTGAATTTGATAAACAGTCGTATTAAATATTTCCCCTATCTTCTACATTCTCATTTCTTAAAAGTTTCTACCACTGGATTTGGTATGTCCAAAACCTCTGCATTGAAGTCTCAACACCTTCAATCTCTAGTCTGTCCATTCATCAAGTATGTCAAGTCACCATCAGTCGTTGTGACTTGATAAAGTCATATCAAATTACTTTCCCCTGTCTAGTATAATTTTTAGTTTTTTCATAATATTTCTACTATTTCTGGATTGGCTATGTTTAACACCCCTGCAGAAGTATCAACACCTTCAATCTCTAGTGTGTCGAGTCCCCAAGTACTTAGTTGTGGTTATGTGTAACAGAATCAATTTGCAACCATATGTTGTCAACAAATCAATCATCAGATCATCTGGTAATTCACCTTGACTGTGTACCAGAAGTTATTAAGAGAGCAAATAGGATTATCAAGCAACGAGATGACTGAAGTTTGTAGAATGAAATTTGCAGAAGAAGTAAGATAAATAATCTTTCACCCACCTGACACAAGAAATATGACAAAAACTGACATATATGAGAAAATAGATATGTAAAAGCAAATTTATGAAATTTGCATCACCTGATTCAATAATAAACCTAAAAGAGAAGACACATGTATAACAAGCTCAGCATACCCACATGCATGGCGGCATCGGTTAGTGATTCCCCCAATTGACAAGGGAAGGGATTTGCTGTGTCATGGAACAGGCACCTCTACCAGAACACACATACAAGTACCAATGAAACCGCTACATTATTAATTTCATATCCGGGACATTATCCAAAGAAGAACTAGACAAGACGCTACACTTCTACTTCATAACAAAGAAGTATTAATAACTACTTGTTAGGAAAAATAAATTTGTGAACAAAGGGGCATTCAATCAAAGGAACGATGATTATTTTCAACAATGTGTAAGGAAAGTAGAAAGTACAATAAATACATAGGGTTGACCTAGAATATAATCTGATGCATATATGTAGCAAGCTCTGATCGACATAACTAATGGATATAGTTTGAGTAATACAACACGAATAATAAAAACCAAACACAAATTTGCACCTCGATAAATTCACGAAATAAAACTAAATGAAGCAATAAAAATACTATGCAGGTCCAAAACCATCGTGAAGAAACTATAAATTATAATAATATAACTAAACTTTGAAAAGAGCTGATTGGGCCCAAAATTTTCCATCTAATGCAAGACTTCCAGGTATTTTTCAGAAGGAAAATAATGTATTTTACAAAATTAAGCATGCTGAAAATTTCACCTGCTCTCAGGGTTGTGATAAAATCCTCAAAATGTTTTAGATTCGCACCACTGCTGCTTTACCTGTAGAAAAAAAGAGAGAAAAATCAACGTTCCATCTTGAATATTGCAGGTGCAACAAGCAAGGCATTGCTCGTCACCAGTTCACACTAAATAACACGTGTTACAGCACAATTGATAGCGGTTTCAAAAAGCAACTCTCTTTACCAAGTGAATGTACGGGATCATTTTTCCCCGTTGCAAAGTGAAATCAACATTAATTCACAATAAACCTAAGGACAGTGCATTTAGTACAGGCTATATCAGTACATCCCAGGCTATAGCTTTCAACTGGTAAAAAATACCTATTCATATATTTATGTTTGCTATTCTATTCTGTTTAGAATACTGCTACGGTATGAATCGCTGATAAGTCAAAGACGGTAAACCAAATATGGCGATTTCCGGAGATGAAATCAAAATCAAATCAAACCAAGAGTAAAAATGCCCTATACCCCACATTTTTTTTGATGAAGTTGAGCGAAGCACGCAAACATGTTCTGTTCCCGTATACTGTCCCTGGTAACCAAGACTCTTTTCTCTTCAATTTTCAATTGCAAAATGGCAATATCAAACATAAGCCATAGCTACATTAAGCAAATCAATATGACACCGGGCAAGCCAACACCTCACAGGAACTTTAATTTCGGAACAGATAAAATACTGCAACAAGATTGAAGTTACTAACTGAGGAGTGGAAAGAGGGACGTAAAGATAGGTTTCATGCAATGAAAGACCGAATAAGCTTCCTATTTCTAGTTTCTTTATTGAAAAATGACTCCAAGATCATAAAAGAATGTAAAAAGAAAGAATATCCACTCAAATCAACCCAAAATAAAAAAATATATATCATTTTTCAGTTTAATAAATAAAATCTTCTCTTCTGTAGCATTCTCAACAAGAAGCTTACAAGTACACCGTTTGCATGTAGAAAATGCGATTAAAAGCAATGTACGTACCGATTCGAACATAAAACCCTAAAATAATTCGGAATTGAACGACACAAGAGATTGTAGCTGGAACCCATATCAAAAATAAAAGAGTCAAATCGGCAAACAATTAGCTGAAAATTAAACCTTGCAATACCGTTCAATCGCGCACATGGTCAGAACCACGACGGATTGTGCGGACGGAAAAGAGAAGGGGCCAATTTTGGTGATGTGAGGAGTCAAAATTAAAAGTTGCTGAAGGAGAAAATTACCTGCATTTGGAAATTGGAAGTGTAGGTGATTAGGGCACATAAAAGGGAAATTAGGAACTTCATAGAGAGAGGGACCGAGGGAGTTAGTAGAGAGAAAGTCACGCCACGCGCCACGTGCAGGCGATGTTTTCTGCTGCTATATTTAGGGCTGCATTGCTCGGGTAAGTAGTGATGGCAATGGGGCAGGTCGGATGCGGTTCTGCTAAAATTCGAACCCGTCCAGCTAGTCATTAAACTTTGCCCCATCCCGTCCTGCACGGGTTATGTATCTAAAAAATCATAACCGACCCTACGTGGATGTGAGAAACCCGAACCCGCCCCGTTCCGCCCCGTCCTCTCTGTAGCACACGAAAAAACCCAAAACCAACATTTCCTGCTCCTGCCCTGCCCTGTTCTGCTTGGTTTAGTAAAGCTTGGATTTACGAATTGAATAAATGATAAAGAGATAAGGCAGCGGCACCGGCGTAGCGGTCAGTAGAGCCGTAGGGAGACAAGTCCGTGGCAAGTTCGTGGCCGTGCAGTGTTATCGTCGCAAGATACTGTGCGGTGGAGCTACTGCAAGGTCGTGGCCGTACAGTGGAGTCGCTGGAAGTTCTTGGCCGCCGGTGAAGAATGGGC
The DNA here is from genome assembly GCA_033070095.1 of Escallonia herrerae. Taxonomy (NCBI): domain Eukaryota; kingdom Viridiplantae; phylum Streptophyta; class Magnoliopsida; order Escalloniales; family Escalloniaceae; genus Escallonia; species Escallonia herrerae. The sequence continues at coordinate 97,413 of JAVXUP010001810.1, read as the reverse complement.
AGATCGGTAAAGAATGGCCAACTGTCCGTGCGTTGTTACCGTCGCAAGACACCATGCAGTGGAGTGGCCGGAAGTTCGTGGCCGTGCGGTGGAGTGGTCGGAACTTCGTGGCCATGTGGTGGTGGAGAGTGGTCAGATCACATGGGACTTGGGAGTGGCCGACTGGCCGTGCGGCGGGGAGTGAATGAGAATGGTGAAATGTAGGGTTTGCCATAAAGAACATATATATAGTATAGATGGACGGCTAAGATCAACCGATTTATTAGAGTAAGTATATTGGGCGGGGCGGGGTGGATTGCAGAGAATACCATACGCGACCCTAACCCGCTGCGGGTTTTTGAAAAAAATACCATACCCGCTCCATGATCCGGTCAAAGTCAAAATAATCCGGTCCTACCGGATCGGGGCGGGTCGGAAATCCGCGGGTGCAGTTTTTTTGCCATCCCTACGGATAAGTCGTGGACCAACCTTTCGGGACAGCGAGTGGGAAACACGCACAATTGGCAAGGGAAATTTAGAGCTAGCCAAAAAATACCTTTCACTGACGAGCATCGCACACATTATACTCTTTCGATCGTTGCTAAATATACACTTATCGGTTTATATTTTTTTAAAATATAAAGCATCAACAAATTTACAGTCTGGTATGAGACTGAGCCGTCAATGGTCAAATTTTCATATTTTTAATTGTCCTCTATACTCAAAGTTAATTTTTAGAGTTAGTTATACTCAATGTCCCTGAAATTACGATAAAATTACATGTGTATCCATTAGTTTGGTTATTAAGCCAAAATTGAAAAACAAATTATTTTATTTCTTTTCCTATGGTTACCATAACCACAATCAGATAAGGGGAAAAAGTGCAAACTTTCACAAAAAGAAGATATCTTTTATTTACTGATATATCAATTAATGCGACAATTAACCAAATAGGGTTGGCTTCTCTTTCAACACAATGCATCACAACAAGTTGTTGCGTGCAATCCCGATCCTACATTTAGGTGAGTTGCGTGTGGACATAAGATAAAAAAATCTTAGCAATAAAAGTTAATTGCAATGAACAAACGTAAATGCTTGGATTATCATACATAGTTGCATGCGCTCTCGGAGTTTATGCTCAACGACATGTCATTTGATTTCTTATTGCATTCAATCTCATCCTTATTTTGATTTACTTCACCCACTGCCCTTGTAGAGAATGGTGGTTCAATGGTGAAACGATCAATGGGAGTGACAACAATTGCCAATATAGCAGATTAGGTTTTCGTGGCTGCTTACAAAGATAATATCTTGGCAAATGTAAGAACACCATCCAACTACTGCCAGAACGGATCGAGTTATATCCATGTTTAGGATCATCTTTACCAACTTCCCCTATGTTTGACATATTCACTAATGAATACAACTAGTCAGACATCATTTTTGACCACGAAGTAGACATTATGCACCACACCAGGATGAATTTTGAATCAGATTTCAAAAGAGGCGACAACATAAACTATTCGGATGCATGTCATTGTCAAATACCATTGTCCCCGATAGTTTGTTTTATCTATGCAACTCAATCACTATGTGCTTCCGGATTCGGCATAGGATTGTGTAACGCCCCCGGAAATCCGAAGCTTATCCGCCCCGAACTATCGGGTCGTTAACCTACTAGATCACATCAAACCTGTCAGACATGTTCACTGACACATATTCCAAATCATCTAATTCAGCATCAACTCAGATTTCTCAAAATACTAGATCACAGTTGCTTAGCTTAAACTATTACAGCTTAGGTTCTTCGCAATTCAAAAATTTTAAGATCAAATAACAGTACCGACCCACGCAGGGGTCTTACTATACCGTAGTGATGGGCTCATCGGAATCTCACTCAGTCTCTAATCCATTTCCGAACAATCTACTACTGATCATCACCTGCAGAAAGGAGTCAAAAGAATGGTGAGCTTTTAAGAGCTCAGTAAGGTCGTACAAGGACCAACAAAAGGATTACAAGACGATTCCGAGAATTCAACTAATGAAGATTTTTAGAATAATTCAAACGGTCATAACTCAATGATTTTCAAATAGGATCAAACATTTATCAGAAATAAGATACCAAAATCGCCAAATACAATCACGACGGATTCCAAAACAATCAATAACATATCATTTCCAGAGTCCTCATTTCCAAAATACAATGAAGATTTTTTTTTCCAAAGGGTTTCAACAGAAACACAAATCATTTCAGATAATACTTTTAAGACATTTTCACAACAATCACAGCAGTATACAGAGCAGATAAAATCAAAAATCAATGCTGATCCTGGGCGGTCGCGATGCCATTCCGGTAAAGTACAGAAGTATACACATGCATGATGTACCAAATACTAGTCCACTTGGGTACTAGCCTGCTTTTCCTGCAGGATTCAGACCAGCCTTATTACGCCCTCCCACAGAACAAAAACCCAGGTCAACACATAAAAATAAAAAATATCAGTGAGCTTTAACACAAGCTCAATCACCGAAATCAATTTGGATTCCAATAACAATAATCATACTGACATAAGTCAACATTCAGAATTTTCAGAAGAAACCAGAATTTTCAGAAAAGAAAAATCACAGATAACAACAAAACGATTGTGAATTATCAATTTTTAAGAATGACAATCCGGAAGAACGGATACAGACAATTATCAAATTGCTCAGCATGCAATACAGGCGAGCATCACAAGATTTCCAAATAATTGATCCAGGTTCAATATTAAGATTTTCTGGACAAGAACATGCTGATATCAATGCATACTTCAGAGTTCGACATTAGTCATAAGTAATTCAAAGGAGTACTTACAAGTACGAGTTATCAAATAAGGGTTCGGACAAAAGTCCTCACCCAGGGTTCAGATAGAATCCCTTACCTGGATTCACAGCTAAATTATCCTAACCGGAAGGTCTTTAAGCCTTAACCTAAACGGAATAATCGAATCATTAGAATACAGCCTACAAAATAAAATTATAACTTAATATGAACTCATACATTCTCCCAAAATGAACCCCCATCACCGGGTATGTAAAATTACCGAAACGCCCCTAGAATATAAAATTACCAAAATGCCCCTATCAAAATTAAATCACCAAAATGGTCTTTTCGTGAGTAAAATCACTACAAAAACCTTACCATGTGCAAACTTATCCAAAAATACATTTCTTAGGTCAAATTACCAAAATACCCCTCCGGGGTAGTAAATTACCAAAATACCCCCTCGTTACACTTGAATCGTCAGAATGACCTTTCCGTAAGCAACATCACTAAGATATCCTTATCGTATGTAAATTTCCTCAAAAATATCCCTTATAGGTAAAATTACCAAAATGCCCCTTTGGGGTGGTAAATTACCAAAACACCCTCGGGGGTTTCCGGCACCGAAAAAATCTCAAAAATATCTTAAACCGCTATTTTAAGCATCCTGATATTATTTTTGTACTAAAAAGTATTATAAATAATTTTCGCCCGAAAATCCCAAACCGGTATCCAGACCGAGCGTTAAAAGGTCAGTTTCGCGAAAAATACCTATTGGCCTCAGAAGGGCCTGAAATTTTAGAATATGGATCATATCAGTAAAATAGAGTTTCTGTAAAATTTTTGGATTAAAATAACTTAGTTTATTAGGATAAATAATTCGCTAATTTAGTTTAATCGATGCCCTAATTTCGCGCCCTTCGCGGACACCAAAAATTCTCGAAAAATTCTAAAGCGTAGTTCTCATAAAAATATTTGGGGTTACAGTTTTGTGTTTTGTCCAATTTTGGCCTCAACTATTTATTAAAATTGGATGAATTCTGCTTAAATAGTTCTACCTTTAGTGACAATTTCACTTCCTATTCGAATTCACACACACTAAAACACCTAAAACACACGCACACTCCATCTTCAACCTCTCTTCAACTGGACATTTTCTTGCATCTACACTCATTTACATGCTTTCGGCCACCTCCAAATACTCTCAAACACAATCGCATATATAATTACACCTACCCATGAAACACTTCACCACTGAACACTTAAGATTCATAAACTATACATTCATACATGTAAAGAACACACGGACACATTTTGACACACGCTAAAGCCACTGCCCAGCTCACCCACGCACACATTGTCCACACACCACCACTTCTTCATAGGCCTAACCCACACTCTAATACCCTAATTAACATATATTTACACACACATATATAACATATACTCACACCCACCATTCCCATAACACACACACACACACACGTTCACAAGCACATAACGGAACACACATAGCGTCGCACACTGCCATACACCAACACATCCCAATACCTTCTATACACAATTCCACTCTTAAACCCATATACCCAAACCCCCACAGTCAAGACACACACACACACAGTTATACGGGACATACACACTCTTACACAGTCAAGCACACTATTTCCCTTCACCGAAACACACACCAACTCACGGATTATGGATTTAATCACCCCAACACACACTATCTTAGGCCAAAAATATTCCCCCCATAACATGGCTTCACAGCCATGGTCATGGCCAACTCATGCGCCCCACAGTATTGAGAAATACTCACAAATTCCACTTATACATATTATCTTACACATACTCGGGGCTTAGGAAGGTTTACCTGCTAAAGATGGCGGAAACCCCTTCTGTTTGTTTTTTTTTTGCCCTTCCCCGAGCCCTGTTCTACTTTTCTTTACTCTGTTTCTTTTCCTTTTCTGTTTCTTCTTCTTCTCTTCTCTTATCTATTTTCTTCTTTTTCCTCCTCTTTCATTCACCCGAGAGTAATGATCTCATTCCCTATTTTATTATTTAATCAGCTTAGTCACCATAAGCTTGTATGTGGTGGCATGATCCTAATTCATTTTACTCAAAAACTAACACATTTCAAACCTAGCCTACGCTAGGTTCTTCTTTTCCAAAATTGTACTATTAGCCCCACACTTTACCTGTCTACAAAAGAACCCTAACATTTTAAAAATTACATTTAAGCCCCAAAACTTTCCTAACGCTTATTAATTTAACTAAGTATTATTAAAACACACACTGTCGCTCATTTTATTATTTTCATCACCAAAAATATTAATTTACAGTTATGCCCCCACAGTTTTCCAAAATTACGAAAATGCCTCCAGAATTTCAAATTTTACATTTTTGTCCAAAATTCTTTTAAGCTTCGATACTCTACTAAAACCCGAACATTGCTCAAATTTAGCGCCCGTTTATTATAATTATTTTAATTTTTTTCGGATCCCGGATAGTATTTAACCGACTCTGGAAGTTTAGGGTATTACAGATTGGCTCTATTTAACTCAACTTGGAGCCTTTTAATGCACGCATAGACCTGCTTATAATTGATGATCTAGTCAATGCAATAGTAATAACAGTACATTTAGCACTTAGCTGGTTGCATATTTTTTCTTATCCGCATGTTATTTTTCTACTTCATCACTTTGATTTCCTATCACATATGACCAGTCGGACTAAAAGCGCAGTGCATAGTTCCGGTTGGTTGGTTTTTCTAGATAGCTACATGAGGTTCCACTGTCAACATATTACTCGAGGAAATGAATGCATTTTGGATCTCGCATTAGCACAAATTTTTTTATTTTTTGGCTTCTCGATCGTTTTCAGCAGATCTGGATAGATACTGTATAGGCACTGATTACTTGTATCAATTTGGTGTTTGCTAATACTTTCCTTAGTGATTTTTTTTTTTTACTTCTGTAGTTGTTGCGGCTCCCTAGTGTGTTCTAATTTAATGTGAGGCTACTATTGGATGGACTTGTCATCCAGTTTTATATATGTTGTGCTTCGGGATGTAGGGTAATATCTTCTATATCTCTTAATGCATAACGGTTGATTTTATCGTGATATATATTTTTATCTTAAGCCCAAAAAACTACTTTGCTACAGAGTACGAGACATTAGTGGGTGTAAATGCAAATTCACGCTCATTTATTATCAAAAAAGTTGAAAAGTCTGGGAAAACACAAGTACGGAATTTACATTTCAATCTTTTGTTGACTAGCTCCAATGTCAAAATATATAGAATCAAAACGGGACGATACAACCATCCACAACAAACTTTGCTTTGATACAGTCAAAACTGCTTAAGATGAAAGCATGAAACAAGTCTTTTACGAGTAATCTGGCTCTCTTGTCGTTGAAAAAGGTTGATGCAGCTTCTGAATAATAATAATAATAATGACTTATAAGGAAGAGGGAGAGAACCCAACCTATCTCACCTCTCCACCTCAACTCTATCGGGTGTCAATCAAAACTCGACAGAGCTGGTTCGCCTTTGTTGGAAATATAGCTTTGTGTACTTGTGCAGAAAATTAGTTGCGAACAATTACTAGCATGCAAATATTAACGTTCCAAAAACAGCAGTCACTAAACCAAATAGAAACATAACTATGTCTAAAAACTCACAACAGGAAATGCAGAACAACAAATGGAAAAGCTGAGGCGTGAATTTGATTCACTGTCCTTAAGACTTTATTCGTCCCGCAACGGTGCTAACGGTCTCTTAACGAAAAGTCTCCCATGATACAACGGTAGTACGTCTGAAAATAGGAGCACTCCAAATTTGCAGACCCGGCGAACCAAACAATGGTAGAACTCTTTCTTACACAGACACAGGAAAAACATAAAACAAAAAAATTATTTCGGGATTTATTCATCTACTCCTGAAAAACTGACTCGTTTTTATACACAGAGTATTCACTGGGAGGGTGCAACTCTTCACAGAAAAAACTGCAAGCTGAAAAGGTCACAACTTTTCGGAAAAGAAAATAAATAATTATTTCAATGGGACATTCTCTTTTTCTGTAGATTGGCCGTAGATAACACCACCCCAGCCATTATTCCTTTCCATAAAGTGAGTTGGTTTAAGTTTCCAAGCGACAATGTTATACTTCACTGGTTGCAAATCGAAAAAAAAGGGGGAAGGAGATATCCAAATCGCAGTCCCTCAAGAATAAAATTTGTCACTTAAAGTTTCTACTTGAGACTCAGAACAATTATTGGTAATAGAAATTGGAACTTCTTTAGGGACAAAGGCAAGACAATAGTGACAACTATATGGCTGCTAATTAGGCTGCTAGCTGTTGCCGGTGGGGTTGAGTTACTGCAAGTCTCTGATCAAACTCATCCTACAGCAGATGCCTATTAATTCAGATCAATTACTATACTATCAACTTAAAACGCGTTAAGTTTATTAGTTTAGTCAGAGTTCATACTTCCATTTCCAGCTCATATTTATTTTCACTTAAATATCCAGCGTCCTAGCACCTGGCTAATTGGCTTTAACGTTGAAGTTTGTTTGGTTTCATGAAAAGTTTCCGTCGTCCCACCTTAATAAGATGTAACTAAAAAATTAGACACAAGACAAAAAGAAGGCACCTAAAAAGGAAAGGCACCCACAAAGCCAAAAAAGGGTCCCCCAAATCCCCCATCCCACCCTTCGAGAAACTGTTAACACGTCTCTAGAAGCACCAAAAATCATCTTCAGTTTCTTCCAAAAGTATGTCGTGGTTTGAGCAATTTTGAAATCCACAAATGGGTCCGTCCGGGTCTCCCAAGAATTTGCTCTTTCTCTTCTTGCTCCCTCTAACTCTCTTCACCATTCCATTTCTTGGGTCCTCTTCCTCGGACCACACCAACCTGGTTTACAAAGGCTGTGCAGACCAGAAATTCCAAGACCCAAGTGGAATTTACTCCCAAAACCTCAAAACCTTCTTCAGCACCCTCACGTCCCAATCATCCGCCGCCAAATTCTTCAACACCACCGCCGGCGAGTCCCAGTCCGCCATCTCCGGCCTCTTTCAGTGCAGGGGTGACCTCTCGAACGACGATTGCAAGGACTGTGTGAGCAGGCTCCCAGATGTGTTGCAAAAGGTATGTGGCAAAGCAGTAGCAGCTAGGGTTCAGCTGGCTGCTTGTTACATGAGGTACGAGGTAGTTGGGTTCGGGCAGGTACCCAGTACTGAGTTGCTCTACAAGGTTTGTGGGTCGACTCGGGCGAGCGGGACTGGGTTCGGGGACAGGTTGGACTCGGCGCTTGGGGAGATAGCAAAGGGCGTGCAGAGTGGAAATGGGTTTTACGCTGGTGGGTACGAGTCGGTTTACGTGTTGGGTCAGTGTGAAGGCGATTTGGCGAGTGGGGACTGCGTCGACTGTGTCAAGAGTGCTGTGGAGAGAGCCAAAAGTGAATGTAGTACCTCAATTTCAGGTCAAATATATCTTCAGCAGTGCTATATCAGCTATACTTATTACCCAAATGGGGTCCCTGGGAACTCAGCATCAGGTAATTAAAACACACGCACACGCACACACTGTGTGTGGCAGATGCACACTCAAAGTCAAAGGTAGTTGTCTAGTTTTCAGTGCGTCTCATACTGTTGGAGTATTGATTTGGGGATTATACATGGATATTTGCTCATTATTTTGATGTCTTTCTCATGTTTTCGGATTGTTGTAGGGACAGGGGAAGAAGACATGGGGACCGGGAAGAAAAATACACAGAAGACAGTGGCTATAGTTGTGGGAGGGGTAGCCGGACTGGGTTTTGGAATTGCTTGTTTACTGTTTCTTAAATCAGCTTTCAAGAAGAAACGAGAAGGTAAGCGTGGAGGATACTGATTAGGCAGAGGTTGGTACTCTTCTATTCCACTTTAATTTAAGGGTCTTCTTCCTGTATAAAGCATCAACCTTTTTCTACCAAACGGAAGGATGTTACAGAACTCCAATTGTATGCATGAAGAACGATAACCATTCTTCTCTTTTGGCTCTACTAATGCTAACCATTTATTCATTGTAACTGTAGGCTACCGGTAGGATGACAAGTTTCATAATTCTTTGATCTGGGTGGAGATGTAGAGATGAAACTGGCTTTTGAGTGAAGAGATGCAGAGGAAAGGGGGGAGAAACGCCTTTACAGAGATGTGTAAAAGCTTGAGATGTGGGTGGGGAGAGGATTTAGGCTTTCTTCTTCTCCAAGTTTTGATCCGCCCTTAATATAACATCTCTCCCTTCAACGTGTTTAGTCTTTTTTTTTTCTTTTCTTTTTAGTGACTAGTGTACAAATTTGAGATATGAATCAAACGTGCTTTATTGCTTTTACATTAAAGTATAGTTAGCTCATCACTTTAACCACGAAGCGCATTCTTTCTCATCCCTTGTGTATTATTATTTCTCGAAAAGATAATAATATGCATGGTGATCTTCAGTCTGGTGTAAAGACAGGACTGGTCCATTCTGATTTAGGGGACCATTCTGATAATTAGGAATATGGCATGGCCATTTCTTGATGTTACTATGGATGTGCATAGATTATTTTATTATTATTACAGTTAAAAGACAAAGGACATTGAAACAGTGTGGCACCTTATGGGTGGCCAATCTCTTCTTGCCTTTTTGGCTGCACGACATAGTATTAGAAACTTAGGACCCGTACGTTTATTCAATTTTATTTTCGTTTTTAGCAATGATGATAAAAAAAAAAAGATACTTTTTTCGTGTATTTTTATCTTTTTCCAATTCCGTTTTGGATAAAAAAAAATCCAAACAGTAACGAATTTCGTGAAAACACCCTTTTTCCAAAAAATCGAACTCAATGTCAGAAGAAAAAAAAAAGGTCGGTTGACAATCTGGCACAACTTTTTCATGCTCCCTCCGTCTCTCTCGTCCCTAGTACCACCATACACCACCGCGTATGTCCAGATCCGTTACTAAACCACCACAAAGAAAGGCACCACAGCCACCATGCCCACCACTCAACACTCAAACCTCGTCTCCTCCCTAGCACCACCATGCACCACCGGCATTTATCCAGACCCTTCACTGAACCACCACAAAGAATCACACCACAACCACCATGCCCACCACTCAACACTCAAACCTTATTTCTTCCGACTATTTCGTCGCCACACAGCCACCATAAACCACCCTCCAATTGCAACCTACGATCGCCAATTTAACCACTGTAACACCATTTCAAAAATAGAGAGAGAGAGAGAGAGATTTGGTAGGTGAAGAGCCTCGATATGTTTGTGTATTCTTTGCGGAATCCATGAAAGTCGTCCATTTTGAAGAGATCTGGTAGGTGAAGAGCCTTGATTTGGTAGGTGAAGCCCGGACGTTCATCGATTGGAATCCATCTGGCAGTTTCCCATTCTGAAGCCTGTCTAGCAGTCGCCCATCTTGAAGCTTGGACGTTCATTGATTGGAATTTATGAAAGTCGCACACGTGCAGGGCGGCAGTTGATGGGGAAGATCGTTGGAAAGGGGCGGCGGTAGATGAGGCTTGTTGGAAATAGCAGGGGGGGGGGGGGGGGGACTTTGTCAGAAATGTAGGGTATACATTTATAAATAATAAGGATAGAAGTAGAAAATGTGAAAATGAAAATGACATAAGTACACAAATCTGACAAAAAAAGTAGCTAAAACCAATTGTAAAAATAATAAAAGTACAAGAATTGAATACGAAAATTATGAAAACGAATACCGTAAACATTCGGGCCCTTAATTATTTAATCGTAGGGGACCATTCAATTCCTTTTCAAAATCCTACTGGGTAGCTATTTATAAGAGCCACTAAGCTTATATGAGACCCGTGCAGTCGACCTCTCTTCTTTTCTTAGATATAAATAAATTTGTGATGCAAGGTGACATTATTACTTCAGTGGTTATATAATTTAGAATGGCAAATTTGAACCCATATCTTGGAGGTTGATTTAATCTGCAATCATTGGCTGTACCGATTGTTTGTTATCACCACTGCTACCTAGTTATAAGAAATCACCCGCAATGTCTCCGGCAGAGGAGAGGGGTTTCTCTCTTTTCCTTCTCTTTTGGGGGTTGGGTGGTTGAGGGGCATTTATCACCTTCTCTCACTTGTGTCGGAAGGCATTCCAAAAAACCAAGACATTCTTCAAGGAAAACGTAAATCGTCCAGGGCAGTAAACAGCGATGAATGAAGCTGGTGAAATCGTGAAGAAATTGTACTTCGGCAGATCATTCAATGCAGCAGATAGATTACTCTAGAAACCTGACAGGACTAGTACTTGGAAAAGGATCGATCTTGTCTTCATATAAGACGACGGCTGTTAGGAAGATTGCAGGGAATCTAGTGTCTACGGCCAATCAGGTGCATATCTTCAATATGCCGTAACTCCACCAAAAAGCTTAAGCTAATTGTACTAATTTTTATCAAACTACATGAGTTCAACCTACTTCTCATACTTGCTATACAGCACAACTACATACGTGGATCTAACAATCTCCTCCCGAATGTGCACGTTCAACCATCATCGAAACTCCCCTCGAGTCCTCGAGTCTTCCTCTGCCAAGAACAGCCATTCTTTCAAGAGTCACCGACACCGAGTACAGGGCCCAAGCCGTCACCATGGGCTCTATTCCATGCTAGGGAGATAAAGGCAAGCCCAAATATCCACCACGATGGTGGCCGACATACACAAATTATGACCAAATCGGCCTCAAACTTTCAGCTCATGGAACTTGGTTTCATCCAACTATAAGTGCACAACTTACTTTTCATACTCGCTCGATGTGGAACTAACACAACTATACACGTGCACCTCAACAAACGAGAGGGGGAATGGGTTAATTTACAAAATTTCAACGTCAAGATGGTGAGCGGAGAATTCAGGCTGTGAGCTGCTAAGGTGGTCTCCTTCAAAATGATCTTTGTGGAAGTAATCGGTGAGCAGCACGATAAGCGAACTTTAAAGCATACAGAATGGTTTAAGAACTAGCAAATACCATAACAACAAACTTCCTAGATGAGTTATGTGTTGGCAGCAAATGAAGAGGAAGTAAACCTAAAAGTTCACCGAATGATTGGATTGCGGTACAGACGTAAACAAATGTAAAGATTTAAGATAGCTCCATAAACACCACAAAATGTAACATACTAACTTTTGTACGTCTAGCTTGCTCATTGTACTCTACATACGAGTTCAGTTTCTGAGGCTGACTATGGGTTGTCCAGCTTATATTGAGAAGGCTGCAGAGCATAATTCCTTGATCTTGTGAGCATTTGTCCATGGCTAGCGGCGTCTCTCTATTATCTCTGCACTCCATGTTTCATTACCAAGTGCACAATGAAGAAACTGGGACTCCAGCTTTCTCTATATTTTTCAATTAGTTGGTTAGAGGAGAGAGGTGGAAGAAAGGGAAGGGGGGGGGGGGGGGGGACATTAGCCAACTCTTCGTACCATCACACAAGACTAAACATCTCAATAGCAGGCCCTACTGAAACATCCGGCCAACTTCAGGGGTCTGGTCATACTAAAAAACCGTAGCTTGTCACACCTAGGTTTGATACTGCGAAACTATGACACCCCCGTTCATCATGTATATCTCATTGCCTCTCTTATTGAGAATTAAGGCAATATTTGGTCAATCCACAAGCATTTTCCTTCAGTATATATTCTTTATAGGCATCTTACATCGATATCATTGCAATCTCTCTATTCCCTAGAATAGCAAGGCAATTGGTCTTTGTTGTGTAGGTATCCAAATTGTAGTAGTCGATTTTCCTGTCATCTCCTCAGTAGTAATACTATTGTAGTCTCGCGAAGGAGCTCATCTTTATTCAATTCTTCATTGTTTACCACACATGATACCTACATCTCAACACTGCATTTTAGCCAGACAAATAAAGTTTTATAATCTATTCCTTAATGTTCCACCTTTCTTTCTCATTGAAGATGACTGACTCAAAATGCACCCTATAAACTCACTATCCAGTGAATAACAAAAAAATGTAGATTATCGGCTTTGCGCAGTACCCAGTTTAGTCCTGCTGGCTTACAGCCTAATCAGCTTATTCTATACCTTAAGCATTAACCACTGGTTAAGTTTCATCCACATAACTTGTGTAATTAAAAGATGATAGAAAAAAGTAGGACCTCCATGCATCACAAAATTTAGACTGGATCACACTACCACTCCAATTGTCAGATTCATGTCGTCCATGCATCATCTCAGATCCTCTGCGATCCCTTTCTGACAACAAAAGTTCATCGAACTAATTCATCCACTTTTTTATTTTTTAAGATGGTATATAATAGTTGATTGCGTAATTCTGCCAATTTGTTTATTATGATTATCCTATTTAACTCAAATTTGAAACAACAGCATGACATATCAACAACTATCGCCAGAAAAATACCGAGGTTCCATACCGCCCACATATACCATGCATGATACATAAGTCTTACACAATTCGCAAGTTGGAGAAATGAAGGCAGAGTTCCTGCACGTTCGTCAGTCACTTGGTCAACTTGTGAGTTTCGCTCTTGTCCTGCTTTTACAACTAGTTCACACACAGTTGTATATATCGCCTCATTTTAGCAAAGACCTTATCAAAATTGGGCAATAGATAATGTATAGTTTTTTAATTTTCCTTTCACGCCTTCCACATAGCCTTCAAGGCTCGTTTTAGCAGAGACCTTTGGATGAGAAGGCTTGAACCATGGCTAATAGGAACCAAACCCTTTGTGATATGGAAAGAGTAAGAAATTAGAGGGTATAGGGTGTAAGTCGAGAAAATTTCACATTTCTATGCTTGCGGGAGAAGGTAAGGAAAGAGGAGTCGAAAAGTGGTAAATGCTTAGGCCCACCAGTGCAATCTGCCTTAGAGAGGAAATCAACAGAAGAAACCAAAGAAACCAGTTAGCACAGACTACCCCTCATCCATCCCGCTCACCCTTTCAATTGGGGAAAATATCAGTACCTCTTCCATGCTTCCTAGTCATTCTTAGCATCCAAGCCTCACAGTGGGCAAATTCGCCATTGAGATACCAAAAGAGATGCTGCATAATTTTGTGAATCAAGTTTTTTATGTCCTATTTCTATGGCATGTGCAGCACAGTGACCGAACTAAAACCTAAGTCTGCATCTAACACACACAAATCTCTCACGCCATACCAAAATTCTTTCTCTTGTTCGCAGGCGGAATTTGGAGACCTGCACCTCTCTAGAATCATTAAATCCATTTTTCATTCACATGCAACATGAATGGACCAAAATGAAACAGACGAGACAAGTTCTTAACTATTCATATTTGAATATATTAGAAGTAAAAGATTTTTCAGAACTAAGCCCACTGGCCAAGAGATAATCTTAGAACCCTATATCCACGTGACGAGGGTTTACGGCTTTCATTTCAACTAGCTTTTGGGCTCAGAAAAAGTTAATTTCAATGACGCGTTGTTTTTTTGGATAGCTTTGAGTTTTGTGCACATAGATTTACCCCCTGGCATCTTACTCTGACGATTCAAGTAAGCATAAAAACCTACTGGGTACAGATCACTCGAACCCCATATTAACCACCAACACTAAGGATCCAGAATTCAGAGGTCCCCAAAATATACAGCCATTGAACAGACAAAGCAATGTAGTTGAACAGCAAAAACTGAACTCGAAAAACTTAGGTGTTTCTACGCACATTCCAAGCGACTCCATAAACTTAAGAGTAAAGGGGTAAATTAACAGACAAAACCACCAAATAAGCTCTGTCCTGCTGTTATATTGAAAACTCACCAGCATTCATTCTACATTTCTACTCACTTGATTAAGTTAATGAGACAATTACTAGTAGCCTCAGTAATAACGCAATAAGCAGCAATCATCAAGCAGTTTACCCCTAGCTAGTAGGTATTTTGAGACCCCATAATTACGAAATTACAGTGATACAGCATCCTAGGAGCAGAATCAGGTTTTCTGACCTGAGCAGGGACGACGTCGTCACTTATGGACGGAAAGCCTGTAGGGACCACCGGATTCCTGCTGCTCGAGCGCTTTCAGCATCTGCTCGCGATCCGTCTCGAAAGCAAGGGCACGACGAGGATCAGAATCGTCGTGACGAAGTACCAGGCGGCCCTGCCGATGCTCTTGACTAGCTTCTTCGCGACGGGGCCGGCGCGCTTGCCGTGATTGATGATCGGAGATTGTGATACGTTGGCCGAAAGCCTGGATATGGCTGTCTCCATAGTCGTGTGGTGAGCTTCCGACTCTTGTGGTCGCCATTGTTTACAAACCCCCGGTCGGAGAGGCCTTTGGGCGTCGACTGCGGACTGGCTCTGGAGTGAAAGTTTTGTTGTAAAGGTCTAAAGTTGCTTCCATTTTTCCCTTAAATTTTAGCTTTTTTTCTTTTTCTAAGCAAATTGCGTTAATTAGGCATTCCATTCTAAAGGCAATACCCGAATATATAGACAGTACAATCCTTTTAGCAGACGTCATTTGAACAAATCTAATTATTTATATATATATATATGTGTGTGTGTGTGAGAGAGATATGGCTAAAACTGAGAGAATGTTATCCAGTCAACGCTTATTTGGACACTCTCTTAACTTATTTTACAATTTTAACTTTTGAAATTATTTTGAATTTACTCTAACTTTGAATTATGATTTAGATTACTTTCTCTTCTCTCTCTCACCCGTTGAATTTGATTTGAATTCAATTTTTTTCTCTTTCTCTCTCACCTCGTCCCCTCTCTCTCTCACACACACACAAAACTATGCCAATTTTTCATATATCTACTTTTTATCTAATTTTGTAGACATAAATATTTCTTTTATCTCCACTCTACTCTAAAATTTTAACGACAATATACTTTCATTAATGTCATTTGTACATAACTCATGCTAATTTGATGGTTTTGATTCAAAGTAGAAAGCCTTACATTCCAGTTTTGTAAACTAATCTGTACTACCTCCAACGTTTTTGCTTTTTTGTTTTCATTTATGATATAAAAATACTTCTAAATTTTTATTCTTAAATTTGATATGCAAATTAGAAATTATCTTTTTCTCATTACATGTTCAAATGCGTGTTCTATCTCTTGCTCTCTCTTTCTCAACACCATTTTTTTCCCTTTATTTTTAGCACGAAATCTACCTGTTTAAAAACTTAGATTATCACTTTTGATGCCACTTTAATTTTAAAGAAGAAAAATCTCATATTTATTTAAAGAATAAATGTTTAGTGATACTTCTTTGTATAATTGGTTTAAGAGCAATATTATATACTCTTATCAAGTACTTTAGTTGGAAAATATTGTTTGCATTCTCTCGTATATTTTCACTTTTTATTAAAAATATATTTTAAAGACAGTTGTTAGTTTTTCAGCGGCTAACATGAGATGGAACCAGACTCTCCCTGTATAATTTAATACTTTTATAATCGTAATATGATATTTATGTGTGTAACGCACGGGATCAAAACTAATATGTATATGTGTGTGTGTGTGTGTGTGAGCTGATCTGTTGAGAGCGCTAGCAAAATAAGTTAAGTTACTAGCGCGATCTGGCCGTCCACGATCGATCTGTGGACAGTCCAGATCTTTTTTTTTGCGTTTTTTTTAGTACGTCCGCTACATTATGTAGCAAATAATTTTTTGACAAAAATACCCTACAACTCCATATGCTACATTATGTAGCGGACATATGCAGTACTTTTTTCTGACTCTTTCTCTCTCATTTGTCTGATTAATTTTCTGACATGTTTGATGTCTCTATCTCTCCCATCAATGTCTGACTCTTTCTCTCTCTTTTCTCTCTTTCTCTCACCACTTTTTTATTTTCTCTCTCATCCTCCTCTCCCTTCTTCTTTTTCTTCTTTTTCTTTTTCTCCTCTTCTCTCACTCTTTCCTCTCCATCCTCATGGCTGTAACCGACGGCTTTAGCAGTGCAATCAAAGCCAAAAAGAAATTTATCTTCACGGAATAACCATATTTCTCTATATTGAGAGGAAGAAAGTTTCTTTATGTTCAACAATTTCACTATTGAACTTGTGCATGTTTGAACTGTGCTGCATATAAATCGTGATCTTTCAAGCACATATAAACCCTGATCTTCACATTACTTCATAATCATTTTACTTCTTATTTTGCTTTGAGTACGGTAAGTTTGAGTTAGCCTGTTACAAATCTGGAGGTGAGCTTAATGTGACTACAGCACTTCCATAAATTGAGGTCTGTAATTGCCTTCTGATTTTCTTACGAATTCAAGAAAGGCACAAAAGGGACGGTCATGATGTTCATTGCCTCGTCTTTAACTCTGTGAGTTGTAGCCCTTTTTTCTTTCTCCCTTTTCCTCCATCCCTATGCATCGAAGTCATCCTATCTTAAGAGTTTTTTTCTGTCATTTTTCTTGTTTGTGCTCATAGCTATGCCAACTAATCATTGTATAGTTTCAAACAAAATGGCTAGAGTCCTCGGTCTTTCTCAATTTGAATACTGGCGGGATCTTTGAAGGTGATAACTTTTTATCCCATAAGTAGTGGTACTTCATGCACCGGTGTTTATAACACAACTAGTAAGGATACCAATTTACTATTTGCAGGCAAACTCTCCTTGATTTTCTTGCCAGCCAGAAACCATGACCAGGAAGGTTGTAAGGAACTATCCCAATTCCAAGTTCCCTTAGGATCGAACAAAATTACATAAGAAATGGATAATGCAATAGAAAACAAAAAGTTAATGGATATGTCCGAGAGAACACTGCTAGAAACTTGACATGGGACTCCAAGAACAGGTGAGATCTTGTAGCAATGAGGACGAAGAGGAAAGAGAGAAAGAAGGAAGGAGGGGAGAGGAAGACGAGAGATAAAATAAAAAAGTGATGAGAGAAAGGATAGAGAAAGAGTCAGACATTGATGGGAGAAAGAGAGAGATATATATCAAACATGTCAGAAAATTAATCAGATAAAGAAGAGAGAAAGAGTCAGAAAAAAGTACTGCCTATGTCCGCTACATAATATAGTGGATGGAGCCGGTGTCCGCTACATAATGTAGTGAACGTTCTTAAAAAAACATATAAAAAAAAGATCTAGACCTTCCACAAATCGAGCGTGGACGGCTAGATCGCGCTAGCAACTTAACTTATTTTGCTAGCGCTCTCAACAGATCAGCTCCCTATATATATGTGTGTGTGTGTGTGTGTGTGTGAAAGCCGAAACTGAGATAATGTAACATTCTCTTTCCTACTTGGCATGCCTCTGTTTCTGCTATTTGGCATTCAATCAATTAAGTAAATTTCACTTTCTCTCTCTTTCATGTCAGCATGTTCCATTTAAAAACAAATCTCTCTCTCACAATTTTAAATTTACTAGTACGGAGCACGTGCCTTGGACGTAGATGCGGTCGAGAGTAATTTTTTAGGTGATATTGTTAGCTTTTTTGGATCAAATAATATAATTCAATTATATTCTTATTTCTTTTGTACTTGTTCTAGGAGAAATGTATATTTGATGTTTGCAATTGTGATCAATGTTTGGAAATGTTATTTTCAGGATTCTGAATTGAAAAAATGTTTAATGTTACTGCCGAAAAAAATGAAAAAACTTTTAAAAGAATCACCTCTACGTCTTTGTTTTTTGTAATCTGTCAGATTAGTCTATGGTATATACAGTTAAGATTTATAATTTTTATTATTTTGTTGTAATTTTGTTTGGTTCTATGAGCTTTCTATTTTTTTTTCTATTCATCACGAGAAGACAAAAATAAAGATTTATTTATTTTTGAAAAAGAATATTATTGAATAATAAACAAGAAAGAAGAACTCAAAGCCTTAAAAAGACAATTTTTTCCTTTTTCTTCTTGGTTTAAACAAAGAAGTTTATAAAGAGAAAATTATTGTCTGTTGATTGCGGCATTGAGCGAGTAAGCCAGTTCCTTTTTTTTTTAAACACCAAAAGAGGGAGAGTGAGTTTTTAGCGAACAATCAATAAGAAGCTGTTTAAAACATTATATGTCCAAACCACAAACCAACACTCACAATATAGACAATTACTAAATTATATATAAATAAATTATTCGTAAAACAATATATATGAATGTTATGATTAATGTACGTTTCTGATTTCAATAATAAGATGCAGTGAATGTGCATAAAATCAATAATTTTGTATTATAAAAATCACTCATGATGCAGGCAGCAGGCTTTCAGCTTTTAGCATGTAAAATGAGAAGATGTATTTGTACTTTATTATACAATATCATCTTAATCTTCAGCTGTCATTAGATGGTTTCCATCATTTTCTTGTGTTGGATAGTATTCTTGAACTTCGTGTGCTATCAGTCTTGCTCGGATTCTGTCATTTTCAGTCTTTTTGTCCATCCTAATAATGAAGTTGAATTATTTTTCTTTTTTTTCTCAATGTTCTTTCTATTTTATGTGTATTTTTTAGTGTTAGACGTCGTTCTTACCTAAATTTTTACAAGGCATATAGTTATGAATCTGTGTACCTTCTTTGATTGTATTAATTTTGAGACTGGACATCGAATTAAAATTTTGGTTGCGTCGAACATTGTTATGAATGTATGTTGAATGTTTCCAACTATGACTAGTTTTAGCATGTACTCGTTTTTATCAAAATCATTGAATCAACAATATTTATGTTAAAATAAACAAATATTCTTAATTTTTTAGTTTACCTTGATTCATAACAATTTGAAGTTCACATTTCTCATCCTTACAAGCCCGTCATTTTTCCATGATTGTAACTTTGTTACAGAATCTTTTGCATGCTTAGTACTATGATTTTTCATTGTTCTCAATAGTCAGTAATCTCGCTTTAAAGAGTAGTATGATTTTTGTGTAAAGCTGTTGTTAATTTACGCCGTATTTAAGCATTTTTTATGCATATTAACCTTATTTTTCATTTTTTTCTATTTTTGTTGTTTTCAATAATTTTTTATTTCTTAACTGATTATTCAAGTATTTCAGTTTCTTTATTTTATTTTTATTTTTCAGTTTTACAATTATTTAATTGTTTACAAACCCAAAAATGCAAGAAAAATAAGATATATCACAGTTCTCATAACCCAATATTTAGAATAACATTTATTATCCAATATTTATTTCATTTTAACCAAATTATAAAGGGAGTAATAAAGGAATTTCTTTATTTTATTTTTCTTTGTCGTGAGACTTTTTATTTTTCAATGTTATAACATGTTCATTATCCAATGTTCATTTAATTTTAACTAAATTTAAAAAGGAGTCCTAAATGGAGGGTATGATTGTTATTAGTATAATTAACTGAAGACGTAATCGTCTATAGATTATTTACAACATTGGTACTTTTATGGGTAGTAAAGATAGACATAGATATAGATATCTCATTCTAATCTATATATCAATTAAATCTTAAAACTTTCCTATATTTTACACAAGTCTAAAGTGTTTTCGTAATCTAACAAAATTAATCTTCCTCCTTTTACTTTAGGGGAAAGTAGGGAATGACCTCCTCTACTTTACACGTTGTGCGATTTGCCCCCTCCACTTCAAAATTAACCACTAAACCCCCCACACTTACAGAAATTGGGCATCTTAGACGGAAACCGTTAAATTAACAGCGCGTGGTCAACACGCGCGTTGACTAACGATTTTTTTTTGTAAATGACGTTTTTGCCCATTCTGTTATGGGTAATTAACTAATGACCCCCTGTACTATAGACGGTGTGCGATTTCCCCCCCTTTACTTCAAACATAACCATTAAACCCCCCCCCCCCCCACACTTACGAAAATTGGGCACTTTAGACGGGTTCGTTATGAATATTCGTGAAATGACCAAAATACCCTTATTTCCTTACCCTATTTAAGTTTAATACCATTCTTTCAACTTCTTTTTCTCTCCTCTCAGACTTTTTACTCAATCCCACATACACACACTCCACGCACACCCAGCACGCACGCACGTGCACACACACACACACACATACCCTAAACCCAGACACAGACGCGCACCCACTGCAAACTTACACACACGTTACTCGCATGCGACTGTGGCGGCAACGTCATCGCGAATCTGGTGCAGCCCCAGCGGCGTGTAGCCAGTCACGGTGGTCATGTGACGCTGCTTGGCGCAATGTTGTGGACTGGGGTGGAATGACGACAGAGGTTAGACCTGCAATTTGGGGACGTGGTCGTCGATCGTGGTGGCAGGGATCTGGACGGATGTGCGGCAATCAGACGCCGATAGCCTGTGTCTGTGGGGATTAATGTTACCGGTGTTGATTGCGTCGGTCGGTTGGTGGCCGATGAAGAAGCCCCACTGGCTTGCAGACGCAAGGTGGTGGGAAATGGCAGCGATGAGGCAACTCACGACGATGTGTAGCCAGACAGTATAAAGTTGGGGGAGTTGGCCAAAATGGTGGTTACTGTGACGCTGATCATGGTAGTTGTTGCGCCGGTGATATACCAACGGCAATCGTGGTTCCTTTTTTTTTTTTGTAACTCCCTGGTGGTCGGAGAAAAAGACCAGTGGTTGTGCTCAGTGAATCACCAATTGTAGCGGGGTTGACCAGAAGAGGAGGTGCAGATTGCAGCAATCCCTTGTTTGCAATGAATCTGGTAGCGCAGAATGGGGTGGGGGACTGGTCTAACGGGTGGGGGGTGGGGAATGAAGGGGGGCGGGGGGGGAGGGTCATGGGCAAAATTGTCATTTAAATTTAACGGTTTCCATTTAATGTGCCCAATTTCCGTAAGTGTAAGGGGGTTTAGTGGTTAATTTTGAAGTTGAGGAGGGGAAATTGCACACCGTGTATAATACATGGGGTCATTAACTAATAAAGAAATAAGGGTATTTTGGTCATTTCACACTATTCATAACGGACCCGTCTAAGGTGCCCAATTTCTGTAAGTGTGGGGGGGTTTAGTGGTTAATTTTGAAGTGGAGGGGGGCAAATCGCACAACGTGTAAAGTAGAGGGGGTCATTCCCTACTTTCCCCTTTACTTTATTACAAGTCATATAAAATGTATGTGTCTGTATATACATATAATTATCGTTCACATTGTATTTTCTCTTACATCACAAAACTTTTTATACTATTCTAGGTGACTTTTATTAATAAAACCCTCAACACCTGGGTTATTAATATTATTACTAAAAATGGTAAAAAAAAAACTCATAAAAAATGTGAAATAGCATTATTTGTTATTGTTATTTGACAAATAAATATGAGCTTTTAATTAGCCGTTGTTGGTGCCTTTGTGCAACGCACGGGGTTAATACTAGTTTGACAATAAAATTGTGGTTACAACTTTGAGCAAGACTTTTAAACTTTAGTGCAACAAGAATCTCACCCTCGTCATAAACAGTTTGTAAAGAAAAAAATTTGCACCATTCCTGTAATATCCCAAAAATTTTCTTTTTTTCTATGTGAAATTAGTATTTTTGAATAAATAAGTTTGTGGTCTTTTGTTAAAATTAATAAAATGATTTGGGGCTTATTTCTAAAACTTTTTCGGTCGACTGAAAGTGGTTTGATTCGAATCGAAACTATTTGATTTTTTTTTTTATAAGTTTTGAAGTCTGAAGTTTTAAGTCGAATTAAAAGTTTTAAGTCGACCGAAAACTCATTTCCAGTCGAATGAAAAGATTTTTTTTCTTGCGTATTGAGGTACTGAAGTTTTAAGTCGAATTAAAAGTTTTAAGTTAACCGAAAACTCATTTTTGGTCAAATAAAAATATATATTTTTTTCGTGCGTATTGAGCTACTGAAGTTTTAAGTCGAATTAAATTTTTTTGAGTCTACCGAAAATGAGTTTTTGGTCGAATGAAAAGATTTTTTTTCGTGCGTATTGAGCTACTGAAGTTATAAGTCGAATTAAAAGTTTTGAGTCGATTGAAAACTTTTTCGGTTGAATTGGGAAAAAAATTGAACTGTTTTCACCTTTGTTGGATTTCTGTCGACCGAAAACTATTTTTGGCTGAATTAAAACTTAAAATTTTTTGTCCCATATAAATAGTCATTTTATTTTCTCTCTAGCCTTATTGGGTTCTCTACTTCTTCTTCCTTTGCGGGCACGCGAGAAAGAGAGAAAAAGGCTTGGAAAGTTTGGAAGTTCTAAAGTGAAGCTTAAGGAGTGTATTTCTCAAAAGCTTGGCTAAGGTAAGGGTTTATTTTCGAAATTCAAATCAGCGATGAACCAATCGCTCGTGTAAGTCCTTAGCTTCTTTTTTAAATCCGAATTTCTTTGAATTGAGTAAAGTGATTATTTTTCTCCTCTTTGCTTTGAACTTTACTACGAATAACTTGTTCTCAATGTTATGACTTGTGAAATTCAATTTCTGTCAAATTCGTTTAATCTTAGAATTTGAGATGTTGATATCGTTCGTTTTAGAGATTTTCATTATTTCATAAACTCCGTATATTGTTTGACATGTCTGATATTTGATTTTGTTGAATTGAAATCTTTATTTTGATAACTCTATGAGCCATGTCACAGTGTATGTGACTTATGTCTGACTTGCCCACGTGGATTGAAACGTGGCCTAACTCAGGAGAGTTGAGCTACTTTCTGAACCGGTCTCGTATGTCAGTATTGACGTAGGTGACCACTTTCTGAATATCTCTCTAGTGTATATCTTCGTAATCAGTTATAATTTGACATTTGAAATCTAGTTTGATGTATGTTATGTTTGAACTTTTATGCTTCTGAAATTTCGTTTCTCATACATTTTTGTTTTCGTTGATTGGTCCTTAAGCGACCTTACTGGGCATTTGGCTCATCCTCTTATGGTTTCTCCTTTTTGGGTGATCAATAGGTGGGACTTTGGGATCACAGGGCTAGTTGAGCGATCAAGAATTAGTTGCCTTTGTTTCATAATTAGTATTGATATTTTAAGTGTAATGATTGAGACAGATTGTTATTATTTAAGTTTTATTTTGAAAAACTCTGTGTCGAAGTACTTGAATTGTATAAAGGCTTGGGGCCGCTGTGTTAAATGTTGATGTATTTTGAGAATATTAGTGAATGCTCCGAATTGCCATTTTGGAGTTTTATGATAATTATAGGATTCTATCTGATCTATGTGTATTCAGCATTAACGCTCCGTAAATATATTCGGGGCGTTACAATTCCTTAGGTTAAAACACGTGCCTACCATATCAAGCCATTGATGGATAATCACATAGCGTGAATCGTTTTAGTCTGGTTATTCTTCTTCATTTTCAATCAAAGTTGAACTTGATGTCTATGTTGTCTATCGTTTATTGAACATGATAATCATCTCTGCTATATTAAACTTATGAACATGGATCAAGCTTTTATGTGAGCATAGCTAAATGAGTCTCGTTGTAGCTAAAGTTAAACAGGAAATCAAGTTGTTTAGATCTTTGGCTTCATTTGGCGATCCACAAACATATGTACGTTAATCTCTCTCTGCAATAATAGAAAAGTAATTTTTGTTTAAGGGAAGACAATTTAAACTTAAGTGTCAATGACATATGTGTTTGAACATGTAAAATCTAAATCACTCGTTTTCTTTAAATTTGTGTTTGTAAGTAATTTTGTCAAACATAAATGTTCAACATACATTTTGAGCAAGATAAAATATTATTTTTACGTTGAACTCAGCGTTGAACCAACTAAACAATGTAGTAACAAAAGCGAGTAAACATACGAGGTATACCTTTGAAATTAAGAGAGTCTTAATGAAGATTGGCGTGAGTAGTCGCAAAACGAGTCAATTATTCCTAAAGTGTTTTACTTCATATAGATCGTGTGTATCTCATCGCCATTAATAGTGCGAGTTATTTGTATTAACAAGCTCATAACATTAGTGCAAACTTCAATAATTAGAAAGAATCACAAGATGGTCGCCGGCCTCGAGAAATAAACAGAATAAAGAAAGAAGAATATCATTGTACCTTTTGATGATTTTGCAATCTATCAATTTGTAAACTATCAAAATATTTTTTACCTTATCAATACCTTGTCTTTTTTCCCTGTAATCAGATACTATCTTTACCTTTTTTTTAATGCATTTATCCTTTTTTGTTGTTGAAAAGTCTAAAAATATTAAAAAAATAGACTAGGGAGGGGAAAATAAAGATTATATAACAAACTAGCTAAAACTTCATGCTATGTATGGAAAGTGGGCTATTTAATTATGAAGTGGAGAAAAGGAGATCATTGGATTTGATGGTCAGAATTCATGCATTCGGAAGTTATTTTGTGACCATTCAAAATTTAAAACCTTATAGCTTAATCTTAAAATTGTAAGAATTCAATAAAATAGAATTAGAGTTTTGAAAGGCATAAAAGATGCCAACTAAATTCAAATACATATACCATGGATAAGATTAACTCTTTCCTTGAACGAGCTTGTTTAACATTCAAAACCTCGGATACTCCCCGAAAAAGCTCTGCCTTCTCTCTCTAAAATCTAGTTTAAATCACTCAGAATGGTGACCACCGGGGGGGGGGGGGGTTGGTTTCCTCCTCCTTTCTCCCCTTCTAACCTCCCTCTATTCCCTCTGTCTCTAGCCTTCTCCCCACTTAGATCTCTCCTACCGCCCACTGCCACCACACTATCCCACCCTCCTGTCGCCAATGCCTCGCTGCTAAACCTGCTTAGTTTGTTAAAACTGTTTAGGTTTAGTTGATGTTATGTCTGGTTGTGTTGAGATATTTTTTTTTGTTGAATTCACGGTGCCACCACATTTTGTTCCCAGCGGTGGTTTCTCCGTTGGATCTTTTTGGGTGTTGAAATTGAAATATGAAGGAGTTATTTTCCTTTATACTTTGGTTTATGTTTGTGGCTATGGTTGAGGTAGTGGTGGCTCTGGCAACATCTCCTTAGTCATCGGCGGAATTACACAGTTAGATTTGTAGCAATTCAATGCCGGTTAAAGATACTTGACGCGGGCCTCATGAACTCAACTGGAGAGTGGGTCCAGAGAAGATTATCCGGAAGTAGAGAAGATAACATGGAGTATCTTCCAAGTCCTGGAAGCAATGTCGGGCATAGAAACTAGTATTGGGCAAGATGAGCTAGGCCTTTTTTTGTGTGACTATATTGACTATACAAGGCGAGTTAATTTTTTTTTATTTTACTCGCGCAACTAAGAAGATCAATTTCCATGTGACGCTTCAGAAAAGGAACTTTGGTTATTCTTATGACGTGGTTCACATTTAATATCATCATCTTCCGACTAACCAAAAAAAGAAAAGAAAAGAAAAGAAAAGAAAACGAGCTTGTTTTAAACCTGCTAAGAACCTAAAAGTTTCCTCCGAATTCTTTTTCCTTATTCTAGTCGGAGAGGGAAACTAAAAAACGAAATCACTGGGTAAGAAAGCTCGCAGCTATTGGCCACCCAACGGTAGGGCCCCACCACGTATTTATCCCCAAATTTGACCAAACACGTGGAACCAACTCAGTCCACCGTCCAACCGCCTTACCCAACGCGTAAGAATGCGAATCTATCTAGAGTTTTTTCCCTAAATAATCTCTTTTTATTACTTAATTACCCATCTACCCAATTTTCAACCTTATTTACCTATCAATCCATTTTTGAAAATCTCACTTTCAAAGAGAGATTTCAAGTTGAGAAAACGTGGTTCCAAATCACTTTTTCAAGCAAACGTTAATCGTAGTAACGTTTGCTTGAAAACGTGGTTTGGAACCACGTTTTCTCAGCTTGAAATCTCTCTTTGAAAGTGAGATTTCCATTAAACATAGTAACGTTTGCTTGAAAACGTGGTTTGTAACCACGTTTTCTCAGCTTGAAATCTCTCTTTGAAAGTGAGGTTTCCAAAAATGGGTTAGATAGATAATTAAGGTTGAAAATGGAATATATGGGTAATTAAGGAATAAAAAGAGATTATTTAGAGAAAAAATTCAATCTATCTATCTATAATTCCAAAAAAGCGAAAAAAAAAGGACAGGACTTCCTCTCGTCACCGTTTGATCTAAAACCACCGCTTAATCAAAGCCCTTCACTCACACGGACCCCGTCTATAAATGAGACCACCCCCACTCCCCATTCAACTATTTGAGTCTAGTCCGTTTACGTGCTCTTTGTTGTCCGCGTTTCATTGATTCGCAGGCTTGTAGAGTGATCGATTGTGGGAGTCAAAAGCGTAGGGGGTTGATCCGGTTCTTCTTTGGCTATTCTTTGCCGGTTTGATTTTCTGATGCCTTCAGTCGGTTCTTGTGATACCTTTCGCCAGTTTTTGCCGTTTGCGTTTGCGATTTGATATTCTTGTCCGTGTTGTGCGTGGCGAGGAGTTTTTCTCTCAGGTTTTGCGATCTTCTTTTTGGTTGAAGACGTTAGTGAAGCGATTACAGAGGAGAGGGACGTTCTTGATGTCTGCATTGGTATTTTTTCGGTTTGATTTTCTGATGCCTTCAGTCAGTTTTTGTGATACCTTTCGCCGGTTTTTGCTGTCTGCGCTTGCGATTTGTTATTGTTGTCGGTATTGGGGGTGCATTCAGTATTATTCTCTTAGTACTCATTCTTCCTGAAGAGATGGAATTGGAACCTTAATTAAGCGTGACAGCGCATCACCCTTGAAGGTTAATTAACCACTCCTAACTCCTCCACCTAAAGTGGAAAACTTGTTTGTTATCTATTTATCTCTTACACTTTGCTACCTAATGCCGTCATGCTTTTAATCGTCTCCTGTGGGAGATGCACTGTTATGATCTTTTCCTTTTAAGGGACAAGGGAGGTCCGAAGGTAGTGGTTCTTGGTTGATTCTTGAAAGGATTTTTTAACTTCTTCCCCTGGTAGGATGTTGTGTTGTTGCTGCAAGCGAATATTGGAAGGTTATCCTTTTGTTCGAGTTTTTGATTGTTTAACCTTCGCAATTACAGTATCCGTTTGGATCTATGCAGTATCTGCATTTCCATAAAATTTACCGGTGTTTTAGGTTGTGTTTTCCTTGGTACAGGCACGAGATGATCTGGTTCTTTTTTGCGCTTGGTCTCTTATTAGTTTTAGTCACTCAAGTCTGGTTTTGGTTTGCTGCCTCGTTATGGTATGTTGCAAAGGGTTTGGAGCTTGGTTTCAGGTTTTGCACATTGCAGATGCGGTATAGCGAGTATGGAGGAGCGTAGATGTCTGAACTGGCAAATATTTACTACGTGTTTCATGATAGCTGGTTTGGATATCCTGTGAGATATTCGACGCCTTGATTTGAAATTTGCTTTGGAACACTAAGCGGAGAAGGAGGTATAAAATTATTATTTGGTGCACCTGATTTATAAATTACCATTCTAAGGAGTTTCTTATATGGTTCGAGTGACTAAATATATTATGTAGCGTGGCATAGAACCCTTTGTTTGTTTACTTTTTGTGGTCGCTGTTTCCTGATTTTAGGAGGAACATGAAGTTGTCGAGTCAAGGACAGACTTTAGCAGCGATTGGCGAGAGGTCTCTATTTAAATATGTGGTCTTAGATTCCTATTTCTCGTCTTTGAGTAATAACTAATAAGCCTTTCTAGGAGTTGCCACATTCTGATTTTCTGTAGACGTATGGATGGTGGAGCTGTAGGAGTTATAATGCTTCATTTTTCAAGGTTTTCGCCTCGTCTCGGACTTGTTCTACTATCATACCCCCAGCCCCAACACCCCAAGTCAATTATGCTATAGCTACTATACTCCTTATCTCTTAGGTCTTGGCACTGCTCAGGACCTCTGTTCTCTTATGGATTTCAGATCTATCGTTTAGTTATCGGATCTTATCAGCTGGAGGATAGTGTTTGCTGCAAGCCCCTGTTGGAAGGATGTGAGATCTCTATCTCAAACATCCTGAAAGTTTACCTTCGCTGTTACAGATTTGAAAAATGTTTGGCAGTATTTACAAGTTATACTTCTTCTACAGGCTTATTAGTTAGTTTTTAAGAAACTGTGGTAAGTTATGGTAGGTTTCTGATTACCATATTTATCTCTTACGCTTTGCGACCTTATGCCTTCATGCTCTTACTCTTGTCCTGTGTAAGATACATTGTCATGATCTTTCCTTTCGATGGACAAGGGAGGTCCTAAGGTAGTGGTTTCTTTGCTGATTCTTGAGAGGATTTTAGTGGGATGTCGTGTTGTTTCTGCAGGCGATTATTGGAAGGTTATACTTTTGCTCAAGTTTTTCGACTATTTAACCTTCGCAGTTGCTGTGTCTATTTGATTTATGCAGTATCCGTATTTTTTCTCTAAATTTTACAGTTGTCTTAGGTTATGTTTTCCTTATGACTTGGGTGATGATTATGGAAGACGAACGGGTGGCAGCATGATCTGGTTCCTTTTGTGGTTGGTCATTTATTAGCTTTAATGAGTCAAATTGGGTTTTGGTTTGCTGCCTTGTTATGGTACGTTGCAAAGGGAGATTTGGAGCGGTTTCAGGTTTGGTACGTTGCGGGTGTGATATAGCTGAGTACGGAGGAGCGTTAGATGTCTGAATTGGCAAATTTTGACTATGCCTTCATGATAGCTGGTTTGGAAATCCTGTGAGATTAGATGCCTTGATTTGGAATTTTTGTTGGAACATTAAGCCGACAGGGAGGTATGAAGTCATTATTTATTGCAATCGATCTATAAATTACCATTCTAAGGTGGTTCTTATATGGTTCAAGTGACTAAATATATTATGTAGCGTGGCATAGAACCCTTTGATTGTTTACTTTTTGTGGTTGCAGTTCCTGATTTTAAAAGGAACGTGGAGTTGTCGAGTCAAGGGGAGACTTCAGCAGCGATTGCCGAGAAGTCAGTACTTAAATCCGTGGTTTTAGATTCCTATTTATTGTCTTTGGTAATAAACCTCTCTAGGAGTTGCCATGTTCTGATTTTCTATAGACATATGGATGGGGGAGCTGTATGAGTTATAATGCTTCACTTCTGAAGGTTTTCTCCTCGTCTTCTGAAGGTTTTCTCCTCGTCTCAGACTTGTTCTACAGCCATACCCTCAACCCCCAACACCCCAACTCATTTGTGCTTTGTTTGTGGTTTAGATTCCTATTTATTGTCTTCAATAAAAGTTCATAAGCCTCTCTAGGAGTTACCACGTTCTGATTTTCTGTAGACGTATGGATGGAATTGGAGCTGTAGGAGTTATAACACTTTATTGTTCCAGGTTTTCTCTTCGTCTCGGACTTGTTCAATCGTCATACCCCCAACCCCTAAAACCCCATTTCGTTTTTGCTATAGCTACTCCACTCTATTCTTCCTCTCTTAGGTTCTGCCACCTTTCATTTGTGCCAATCTGCATGACTTCTGTGGTTTCTTATGGGTTTCAGATTTATTGTTTGGTTATCAGATGTTGTATGCAGATGGATAGCATTTGTTGCTGCAAGCTTCTACATTAGTTTTTAAGAAACTGTTGCAAGTTATGGTAGGTTTTTGGAGAGGAGTTTGGTTTTTTCAAACGTGGTAGAGGAGTTTTTACAAAAATGATGAGGAACTGTTGTGATATTTGACATCTTGGCTTAGGATTGATATACTTCTTTATGAGCGTTAAGAGTTGAGGAGGTATTAAGTTCTTATGTCGATTTGTAAGTTGTTATGTTTGACTACTCATCAAAACTCGAAGGTTTTTTAAACTGTATATAGAGCAAACAGCTTTTTTGGTGTTAGTCCTTGATGAAACACGCGGCACTCTTAAGAGTGGATTGAAGTACAAAATGGTTGATCTTCTTGTCTTTGGTGATGGTGACTAATTTTTAGTGTGGTACGTTGCATTTGGCTAGACGTAAAGCGTGTTGTGGCGCCTATCATTTACTTGGTTGCATATTCTTTTGTGGTCACACGTTCCTGTTACATTCAGGAGGAGCATGAAGATCAAGGGCAGACTGTTGGGTTTGTTACTATATTTCTGTGTAAATTCTTACGTCCTGGGTCTGATTGGGTTTAGACATATGGACGGTATTCTGATTTAGGAGTTACAGGTTGTCACTTCTAAATTAAAACTAACCAATTAATATGAAAAAGCTGTTCTCTTTATTTTCTGATGATTTTATTCAGTTTTTGCCTTTTCCGTTTTGTGATTTGGTGCTGGTGTCGTAGTAGTGCGTGGCGAAGGGGAGTTCTATTCCCAGGTTTTGCAATTTGAGGTTCGATCGATGACAGGAATATTTTTATTGGAATTATCGTGTTTTACTGATTTTGAGTTTCAAACATGATTAGTGTATCGTCTTCTATGTGATAGGTTCCAGATTCGTGGCATATTTTGGAGTATGAAGATGTTGCATTAAGGACACTGTTGGTAAATTTGAGGATTGGTGGTGCATTTGTATTTGTTCTTTTAGTACCAATTTTTTCTTAAGGGGTGAAATTGGAACCTTAAGAGTGACAGCGCAAGATCATTGAAAAATTAAACCCATCCTCCACATAAAGCAAGAAAAACACATTTATATCGATTTAACTCATAGATTCTCCACCTTATGCTGTCCTCTTAATTTAAATTCTCTTTTTATTTCGCTTTTAGAAGTAGAAGGGAGGTCCATAGGTAGTACTTCCTTAACTAAATCTTGAAAGGATTTTTCTTTTACGTTTATGTGCTCCTTATATTCTGCCTTTCATTGATACACAGGAGTGTAGAGTTATCTCTTGTGGGTGTCAAAAGCATAGGGGGTTGCTCCGATTCTTCTTTGGCTATTCTTTGCCGTTTTGATTTTTTGATGCCTTCAGTCAGTTCTCGGGATACTTTTTGCCAGTTTTTGCAGTTTGCTTTTGCGTTTTTGGAGGAATTTGAGTTTTTTCTCTCAGGTTTTGCGATCTTCGTTTGATTGAAGACGTTGATAAAACAATGACAAAGAACTGGCCTTGTTGATGTTTGGATTGGTATTTTTTCATTAGAATTATCCTAATTCGCAATGCTTCGATTTTGGTTGCTGGTTTGTTGTTTGGTTATTCTGAAGAGTTCGATTCTGTTAGAAGCAGAAAAATCTTAGGAGGTTCTTATTGATTTCGAGTGTGTAACATCTCGTACAAGGTTGTTCTTAATTGGTTTCGAGCTCCTAAACGTGAGTAGGCGTAAACATGATTACTGTATCATCCGATATCTGATGGGTCGCAGTTTCTTGGCATGTTTAGTATGAAGATGTTGAATCGTGGACAGTGCCTGGTAAATTTTTGGATTGGGGGTGCATTCAGTATTATTCTCTTGGACCAATATTTTTTGAATGGATTTTTAAGCGTGACTGCGCATCGTTGTCGAAGTTTAATTAACCACTCCTAACTCCTACACATAAAATCATGAAAAACTTGTTTTTCTATCTATTTATCTGTTAACACTCTGGCACCTTATGCAATCATGCTCTTAATCTTGTCCCGTGGAAGATACGTTGTTATTATCTTTTCTTTTAGACGGACAGGGAAGGTTCAAAGGTTAGTTTCTTGGCTGATATTTGAAAAGATTTTTCAAATTCTGCCCCCTGGTAGGTTGTTGTGTTGTTGCTCCAAAAGATTATTGGAAGGTTATCCTTTTGCTCAAGTTTTTTATTGTTCGACCTTCGCAATTAAAGTGTGTATTTAAATCTATGCAGTATCTGCATTTCTTATAAATTATACAGGTGTTTTAGGGTATGTTTTCCTTGGTAGAGAGTCGTGGAAAAGATAGCTTGTGAGTCGGGAGATGATTATGGAACATGAACAGGCAACGACATGATCTGGTTCTTTTTTGCGGTTGGTCTTTTATTCGCTTTAGTCAGTCAAGTAGGGTTTTTGATATGCCGCCTTGTTATAGTACGTTGCAAAGGGAGATTTGGAACTTGGTTCAGGTTTGGTGCGTTGCGGATGTGGTATAGAGAGTATGGAGAAGCGTTAGATGTCTGAAGTGGCAAATTTCCACTATGCCTTTCATGATAGTTGGTTTGGAAATCCTGTGTGAGATATTTGGAATTTTGGTTGGAACATTAAGCGGACAAGGAGGTATAAAAATATTATTCGGTGCACCCCATTTATAAATTTCCATTCTCAGGTGGTTCTTATATGGTTCGAGCGACTAAATATATTATGTAGCGTGTGGGATAGAATCCTTTGTTTGTTTACATTTTGTGGTCGCAGATTCCTGATTTTAAAAGGAACGTGAAGTTGAGTCAAGGACAGACTTTAGCAGCGATTGGCAAGAGGTCTCTACTTAGATCCCTATTTATTGTCTTTGATAATAACTAATAAGTCTCTAGCAGTTGCCACATTCTGATTTTCTGTAGACATACAGATGGTGGAGCTGTAGGAGTTAAAATGCTTCGTTGCTGAAGGTTTTCTCCTTGTCTCAGACTTGTTTCCAAGTCATTTGTGCTTATCTGTGGTTTTAGATTCCTATTTATCGCCTTTAGTAAAAACTGATGAGGCTCTCCAGGAGTTACCACGTTCTGATTTTCTTTAGACATATGGATGGAATTGGAGCTGTAGGAGTTATATTGCTTCATTGTTCAAGGTTTTCTCTTCGTCTCGGACTTGTTCTACTGGCATACCTCCAACCCCTATCCCCCCCCCCCCGACTCATTTATGCTATAGCTACTCCACCCTGTCCCTTATCTCTTAGGTTTTGCTACCTTCCATATATGCCAGTCTGCATAACCTCTGTTGTCTCTTATGGATTCCTGATTTAATGTTTGGTTATCAGATCTTATCTGCATGGTATTTGTTGCTGTAAGCCTCTGTTGTAAGGCTGTCAGATTTTTCTCTCAACTCCGAAAGTTTACTTTTGCTGTTAACATATTTAAACAAATATTTCTCAGCATTTGCAAGTTATGCAATTTCTAGAGGTGTTTTACGTTGGTTTTGAAGGTACTGTTGCAAGTTCTGGTAGTTGGTTTTGAAACGCGCATATAGCGAATATGGGGTTGTCATGAGATTTGTAAAAATGATTTGAGGAATTTTCGTGATATTTGACATCTTGGTTTAGAATTGATATACTTCTTTATCAGCGTTAAGCAGTTGAGGAGGTATCTAAGTTCTTATATTGATTTGTAAGTCGTTTCGTTCGACTACTCATCAAAACTTGAAGGTTTTTATCTAACTATATACAGAGCAAACCGCCTTTTTGGTGTTATTCCTTGCACAGAGTGAGCAACAGTGACACTTCAGAAAGTTAAGATTGAAGTAAAAAATGGTAGACCTTCTTGTCTTTGGTGACCTATTTTTGGTATGGTAACTTGAATTGGGCTAAACTTAAAGCGTGTTGTGGAGCCTATCATTTATTTGGTTTTTTTATTCTTTTGTGGTCACACATTCCTGTTACATTTAGAAGGAGCATGAAGATCAAGGGGCAGACTGTTGGGTGTGTTACTATATTTCTTTGTAAGTTCTTACGTTCAGGGTTCTGATTGTGTTTAGACATATGGACGGCTTTGTCACTGTTAAATTGAAACTACCCTATTAAAATGGAAGAGCTGTTCTCTTCATTTTCTGATGATTTTGTTATGTTTTTATTCAATTTTTGCCGTTCTCATTCAAGAATCGTTTTTCGTAGTTGTGTGTGGCGAAGAGGAGTTCTGTTCCGAGGTTTTGTAATTCGAGGTTTGATCGATGACGGGAATATTTTTATTGGAATTATCGTGATTTGCAACGCTTTGGTAAATTTTCAGAGCTTGATTCTATTTTCAGCAAAGATTTCCTTACGAGGTTCGAGGCTGAAACATGATTAGTGTATCATCTTATATGTAATAGGTCCAAGATTCGTGGCATATTTTGGAGTATGAGATGTTGCATTAAGGATGCTGTTGGTAAATTTGAGGATTGGGGGTGCATTTTTGAAGTTAATTCTTTTAGTACCAATTTTTTCTGAAGGGGTGAAATTGGAACCTTAAGAGTGACAGCGTAAGATCGTTGAAAACTAAACCATCCTCCACATAAAGCAAGGAAAATCCATTTTTATCGATTTGTCTCTTAGGTTTCCCATCTTATGCTGTCTTGTTCTTTATTTGATTTGTGGAAGCTACATTTTCCTTTTATTTTTCTTATAGACGAAGACAAGGGAGGTCCATAGGAATCTTGGAAGGATTTTTCTAGTACATTTATGTGCTCGTTATATTCTGCTTTCCATTGATACGCAGGCGTGTAATCGCTTGTAGGAGTCAAAAGCATTGGGGGTTGGTTCTATTCTTCTTTGGCTGTTCTTTGTTGGTTTGATTTTCTGATGCCTTCAGTCAGTACTTGTGATACCTTTTGCCAGTTTTTGCCTTATTCCGTTTGCGTTTGCATTTGCTTCTGTGGAGGAATTTGAGTTTTTTCTCTCAGGTTTCGTGATGTTCGTTTGATTGAAGACTTTATTAAAACGATAACAAAGGAGTGGCATTCTTGATGTCTGGATTGGTATTTTTTCATTAAATATTCCTAATTTGCAATGTCTCGATTTTGGTTGCTGGGTTGTTTGGTAACATTGAATTCTGTTAGATGCAGAAAATTTTTAGGAGGTTCTTATTGATTTTGAGCGCGTAAGATTTCTTACAAGGTTCTTCTTAATTGGTTTCGAGCGTCTAAACATGATTACTGTATCATCTGATATCTGATAGGTCCCAGATTCTTGGCATGTTTAGTATGAATATATGTTGAATCGTGGACACTGCCTGGTAAATTTTTGGTTTGGGGGTGCATTCAGTATTATTCTCTTGGACTAATTCTTTCTGAAGAGATGGAATTGGAACCTTAAGCGTCACAGCGCATCGTCGTCGAAGCTTAATTAACCTCTCATAACTCCTCATAAAATCATGAAAAATGTGTTTTTTTTTCTCTTTTTATCTCTTACGCTTTGCCACCTTATGCCTTCATGCTCTTGATCTTGTCCTGTGGAAGATACATTGTTCTGATCTTTTCGTTTTGACGGACAAGGGAGGTCCAAAGCTTGTTTCTTGGCTGATTCTTGAAAAGATTTTTCAAATTCTGCCCCTGGTAGGTTGTGTTGTTGCTACAAGCGATTATTGGAAGGTTATCCTTTTGCTCAAGTTTTTTGATTGTTTAAACCTTCGTAATTACAATGTCTATTTGAATCTATGCAATATCTGCATTTTCTATAAATTTTACAGGTGTTTTAGGTTATGTTTCCCTTCGTAGAGAGTCGTGTAAAAGATAGGTTGTGACTTGGGAGATGATTATGGAACATGAACAGGCGACAGCATTATCTGGTTCTGTTTTACGGTTGGTCTTTTATTAGTTTTAGTCAGTCAAATTGGGTTTTGATTTGCCGCCTTGTTATGCTACGTTGCAAGGGGAAATTTGGAGCTTGGTTTCAGGTTTGGTACGTAGCGGATGTGGTATAGCGAGTATGGAGGAGCGTTAGATGTCTGAATTGGCAAATTTTCACTACGCCTTTCATGATAGCTAGTCCGTAAATCCTGTGAGAGATTCGACGCCTTGATTTGGAATTTCTTTTTGGAACATTAGCGGACAAAGAGGTATAAAAATATTTTATGTAGCGTGGCATGGAACGCTTCGTTTGTTTACTTTTTGTGGTCGCAGATTCCTGATTTTAGAAGGAATGTGAAGTTGTCAAGGACAGACTTTAGTAGCGACTGGCGAAAAGTTTCTACTGAAATCTGTGGCTTTAGATTCCTATTTATTGTCTTTGGTAGTAACTAATAAGCCTCTCTAAGAGTTGCAACATTCTGATTTTCTGTAGACATACGATGGTGGAGCTGTAGGAGTTATATTGCCTTCATTACTGAAGGTTTCTCCTCCTCTCAGACTTGTTCTACTGTCATACCCCCAACATCCCAACTCATTTGTGCTTATCTGTGGTTTTAGATTTCTATTTGTCGTCTTCAGTAAAAACTAGTAAGCGTCTTTTGGAGGTATCATGTTCTGAACTTCTGTTGACATATGGATGGAATTGGAGCTGTAGGAGTTATAATTTTTCATTGTTCATGGTTTTCTCCTCGTCTCGGACTTGTTCTACCGCCATACCCCCAACACCCCAACTCATTTATGCTATAGCTACTCCGCTCTGTCCCTTACCTCTTTGGTTTTGCCACCTTTCATATACCCCAGCCTGCATGACCTCTGTTGTCTCTTATGGATTTCAGATTTATTGTTCGGTTCTCAGATCTTATCTGCAGGAGGATAGTATTTGTTGCTGCAAGCCTCTTTTGTAAGGCTGTCGGATTTTTTTCTCAACCTTCTGTTACATATATCTAAAAAATGTTTCGCCACGTTTACAAGTTGTGCACGGGTGTTTTATGCTAGGTTTTTGAAGAGTAGTTTGGAGTTTGGTTTTGTAACACGGATAGAGCGAGTAAATGGGGTTGTCATGATATTTATGAAAAGGATGATTGAGGAACTTTTGTGATATCTGACATCTTGGTTTTCTTCTTGCGTTAAGCAGATGAGGAGGTATCTAAGTTCTTATGTCGATTTGTAAGTTGTTAGGTTTGACTACTCATCAAAACTTGAAGGTTTTATCTAACTATGCATAGAGCAAACGGCTATTTTGGTGTTATTCCTTGCACAACACGTGGCAAACTAAGAGTGAGCTGCAGTGACGCTTAAGAATGTTAAAGATTGAACTACAAAAATGTTAGATCTTTTTGTCTTTGGCGACTAACTTTTGGTGTGGTAAGTTGAATTTTGCTAAATGTAAAGCTTGTTGTGGAGCCTGTCATTTATTTGGTTGTAAATTCTTTTGTGGTCACATTCCCGTTACATTCAGGAGGAGCATGGAGATCAAGGGCAGACTGTTGGGTTTGTTACTAGATTTCTGTGTAAGTTCTTACGTTCTGGGTCTGATTGTGTTTAGACATGGACAGTATCCTGATTTAGGAGTTACGGCTTGTCACTGTTAAATTAACTATATTTTTGTGTAAGTTCTTATGTTCTGGGTTCTGATTGTGTTTAGACAT
The DNA here is from genome assembly GCA_033070095.1 of Escallonia herrerae. Classification (NCBI taxonomy): domain Eukaryota; kingdom Viridiplantae; phylum Streptophyta; class Magnoliopsida; order Escalloniales; family Escalloniaceae; genus Escallonia; species Escallonia herrerae. The sequence continues at coordinate 59,783 of JAVXUP010001810.1, read as the reverse complement.
GGACGGTATCCCGATTTAGGAGTTACAGCTTGTCACTGTTAAATTAAAACTACCCAATTAATATGAAAAAGCTGTTCTCTTTATTTTCTGATGATTTTGTGATGCTTTTATTCTGTTTTTGCTGTATTCGTTTTGCGATCTGATATTGGTGTCGTAGTTGTGCGTGTCGAGGAGGAGTTTTGTTTCCAGGATTTGCAATGCGAGGTTTCATTGATGAGTGGAATATTTTTATTGGATTTAGCGTGATTTGCGATGCTTTGATTTAGATTCTATTTTCAGCAAAAGATTTCCTTACAAGGTTCTATTTTGAGTTTGAAACATGATTAGTGTATCATCTTAAATGTGATAGGTGCGACATTTGTGGCATATTTTGGAGTAAGAAGATGTTGCATTAAGGACACTCTTGGTAAACTGTTGTTAAATTTGAGGATTGGGTGTGCGTTTGTATTTATTCTTTTAGTACCAATTTTTTTCTGAAGGGGTGAAATTGGAACCTTAAGAGTGAGACAGCACAAGATTGTTGAAAAATTAAACCCGTTGTCCACATAAAGCAAGGAAATTTTCATTTTTATCAATTTATCTCTTTAATTTCCCACCTTTTGCTGTCATGCTCTTAATTTAAATTGTTGAAGGTACATATCCTTTCTATCTTTATCTTTAGACAGACAAGGGAGGTCTGAAGGTAGTATCTTAGCTAAATCTTGAATGGATTTTTTAGTACCTTTGTCCCTGGTATGATTAGCTTGACTCGTGGTCTGACGATTGTGTTTGTTGCTTCAAGACTTCTTTCGAGAGGCTATCGTTCTGTTTCTCAGGCTTCTGTCTATTTTATCGTCACAATTAATGTGTGTGTCGAAATATATGCAATATCTATAAACTTTACAGGTGTGTTGGGTTAGGTTGTCCTTGGTACGGGTTTGTGTTTCAAACAGCCATTGGTAGATAACGGGTGACATGATGCTTTCAACTCATGCCACAGATATCTAACATCCATTTAAAACTCGGTTATCATTTCTGGATTACCAGCTTGAATAGGTTGTTATGAGAAAGGAATGCGTTGGAACAAGGCCAGATTAACCATGAATAAAGTGTTCCAAACCCGTCAAGGCCAGGGGGTTATGTGATTATGTATATCGTTTGGCTTCATGGGACGTTTCTGTCATCTTGTGGCATCATGATTTCTGTTTTACTTTGTCATATCGGAATATACAATTTAATTGGTTTCTTAGCTTTCTCATAAAAGGATTTTTCTATTCTTTTGGTCCTGGTGACTTATTGTAGCTCTTGCTGCAAGCCATTACTGGAAGGTTATTCTTATACTCAAGGTTCTGACTATTTCACCTCCGCAATTATAGTTTCTGTTAAAATATTAGTGTTTTCTTCTTGGTACAGGGATTTTAGAAGATAGCTTGTGGGGGGTGAACGAGTAACATACTGCTCTGGTTCTTTATTGGCTGTCTGTTTTTTAGTTGGTTAAGTTGGGTTTGGGTTTGCCATCTTTATTATGGTACGGTGCAAAGAGAAATTTGGAGTTTGGTTGGAGGTTTGTTGATTCAAGGTATTATCAATGCGGACTTGAGTTGACATGGTGTAGCGAGTATGGAGGAGCATTTGATGTCTGAATTGGTAAACTTCCATTGTGTGTGTGGCGTCATAATTTTGTTTGACTGAACTACTTGCAGATTGAGGAATCAAAAAGTTTATATGTAATTTTCTTTTTTATTTGATTTAAGTAGCTGAATAAAATCTACAGTAGCACGGGACCTTTGGTTGTATATTTTCTGTGGTCGTAGGTTCCTCGTGTTAGAAGGAACATCAAGTTATTTCATTGTGGTGCTATATACCTATTTATTGTCTTTAGTCTCCCTGGGAGTTACTACGTTCTGATTGTGTGCAGACATATGGATGGAATTGGAGCTGTGGGAGTTGCAGTGCTTCGTTTAGAAGGTTTTCTGCTCTTCTCAGACGTACTCTACCGTCATCGCCCCCCCCCCTCCCCTCCCCCTTTCCCAAATCCCCAGCAACGCAGCAACTTACCTTTTACGCCATTGCTAAGTACTCTTGCTATCTATCTCTTAGGTTTTGCTGTATGGCAGTTGATAGTTTCTTGCTGTATGGCAGTTGATAGTTTCTTACAGGTCTCGGATTAAATCTTGAACTTGGATAGTATTTGTTGCTCCAAGACTGTTGTTGTTTTTGCTGCACATGACCTCTAATTGTTTTTTATGATTTTGGGATCAAATCGAGGATAGTATTTGTTGGTGCAAGTTTCTGTTGTTTTCTCAATTTTCTGGCTGTTTACCTGCTTTTCTTTTCCTTTTTTAAAAAAAAAATATATGTTTTGCAGCATTTAGAAGTCTTATAACTTCTACAGGTGTTTTAGTTTAGGTGGTTTTCAGTACAGGCGTTAAGAAGATTGCTCATGGCAGAGGAATGTGTAGGAAGTTGTTCTGCTTCGTTTTAATCCACTGTAGTCAGTTTTGGGATGTTTGTGAAGAGAAATTTGGAGTTCGGTTTTGAAACGCGGATAATCAACTACTGAGTTCTTGTGATATTTAGTTTCATCGAGGTACTGAAGAGAAATTTGGAGTTTGGTTTTGAAACGCAGATAATCGACTACTGAGTTCTTGTGATATTTAGTTTCATCGAGGAACTTCGTGATATTTGGCATCTTGGTTTAGGATTGGTGGTAATGTTTGTGGAGGTACAAAATTGTAATTTTCTAAGTTCTCAAAGTTTTGAGTTTCTTATTTAACTATTTATACAGTAATTTGATAACTTTAATGAGGTTAAACGTAAGTGTGTTGTGTAGCATATCATCCTTTGGCTGTATATTCTTTTGTGGGCACATCGTGAAGTGTTAGATCAAGGACCGACTGTTTTGTTATTGAATCTTTTTGGAGGTCCTTATGTTACGGCTTCTGATTGTGTTTAGACACATGGATGATATTTGGATTTTTGGAATTACTCGTATCATTGTTGAATTAACTTTATACTATCAATAATTTTCAGTTCCTAGCTTTTGCACTTGCTAAACCTTGTGAATATTTTCCTTAAGAAAATACTGTTTTATAGTCTTTCCTTAAGATTAACACTAGGGGTTTGGTGTTTTTTTTTTTTTGGGGGGGGGGGGGGGGAGTGGTTTCGTTGGTAACTCTTCATATGCTTTCGTTCTTGGTTTTTCAGGTTCTTGTTAAACATCTTTACTAGGTTGACTGATGTGATGATGATTGTTTTTCTTGCTTCAAGAATTTTTCCTAATTTTTATTTTGATCTTACAGTTTTGGGTTAGGTTTTTTATTGACATGGGGCCGGGCACACCGATTATTATGGGATTTGAACACGTTACGAAGGTGGTACTTTGTTTTTGGATACCACGTCACTCCTTGGGGTTTTGGGTTGCACAGAGAAGTTTGGAGCTAATGCGGTTTAGGGTACAGTGATTTTATAGGTTGTCCAAGGCATAGTCAGATCTATAACAAACCTTAACTTAGGGTTGTTGAAATTGTGCTCGAGCATTAGGGGGATGTGGGGGAAGTTGTACTTACTGAGTTCAAAGAGTTTGATATGTTTTTATGATTGAATTATATTTTCTCGGAAGTATATCAGTTGGGTGGATGATTATAGTCTGTGATGTGCATTTCGGAATCATCTGGTATGATAGAGAGTTCTTTTGGCTAGATAATTTTTTTGTGGTTGCTAGAAGGACTAGTAAATTTGTCGATTGAGGTGATTTCCCGTTTATTTTACTTGCTCTTGTCTGGAGTCTTGTTCTGATTTTGTTCACAGATGCATGCGGTTACCTTGGTTATATTCTCTAGTTTTCCCCCTCAGATTCTGCCACCTTGGATATGCCCGGCCTTATGATCTTATTTTCCATTTTAGGGATTTCAGAACATGCATGTTATGATCTCTTCTCTCTTCCTTTACTGAGCGACGAGGAGTCGAGAGGAAGTGGCAGTTTCTTAGCCAACTCTTAGACAATTTCTTCAATGCATGTGTTCCTGGTGTCTCCTTCAAGAGGGGTCTAGAGGAAGTGGCTTCTTAGCTAGCTCTTAGAGGATTTTTTTCAATGCGCGTGTTCCTGGTGTGTCTAGTTGTTTTTTGGATTTTGCCACTTGATCCCTCAGGAGGAGGATTGTGTGTGGTGATAGGCACCTTCATGTTTCTCCTTGTGTTGCTGACATTGCAGCGTTTTTGTTTAGATGTGTTTTGCCAGTCATTTTTTCGTGAATTTTGCTGATCATTTAGGTTTGAGTTTGCATCGATACATGTACAAAGGTGTTCTGATTATTTTTGTGCGTATGATTTTTTTTTGTGTGGTGTATTTTCATTAGCGTTAGGCAGTTTGGTTTTGCGCTTTCTCTAGTTGCACTCTGCGGAGAGAATTGGAATTTCGTTTCAGGTTTGGTGATTTATGGTTTGGCGGTGCATAGTTGGAACTTCTCAACTTTGGCTTGCCGGAGACTGTTTAGAGGATTAAGCAGGTTCTTTGGTGAATTTGTAGAGTTCGATTTTTTTTTCCCAGACAGAAACGTTTCCTTGCTGGAGTTTTCATTGATCAGCCCCAAGTAATCTGATCTGTAGTAGAATCTTCTGATGTATTGTTGTTGAGTCCTGGTACCTTTTGAAGGAGCATGAAGTCGTTGCATATCAAGGGCAAAGCTGCCATGCTGATAATTTTGTGATAGTGGTGAATTTCTATCTATTCTCCTTTTTACTGAAAAATTCTTGTTCTAATTTTCTTTAGACATGCATACTTATCTAATTGGAGTTTTTGGATATACTGTTGGCAATTTGTTGAAGGTTTCATCTTTGTCTCTGCCTGCCTATACATGTTCATAGCCATCTAACATAGGATAATGAAAACTTGATCTCTCTCTCTCTCTCTCTTAGACCATGCACGTACCCCAGCGTTCCTGCCTTAGATATCTGCTTAGAGTTTATCTTTTTTGGATCTCAGAACGTACCCCGACCTTTGTGCCTTGGTTATCTGCATAGACTTCCATATTTGTTCTATAGCCATCCACATAAGATAATGGAAGCTTGATCTTTCTCTCTTAAGCCCATGCACGTACCCCAGCATTCCTGCCTTAGCTATCTGCATAGAGTTTCTCTCTTTTTATCTCTTTTGGATCTCGGAATGTACCCCAACGTTTGTGCGTTAGCTTTCTGTATAGACTTTATCTCTTTTGGATCTCAGACACTACATGTTTATGGTCTTTAAGAAGACAAATAAGGCTAATAGGAAGTTGTTTAATGGCTGAGTAGCTCATTAAATCTTTGCTCATTTTCACTTTATCTTTCTTGAACCTCAGAAACTAACATGTATATGGTGTTTTAGAAGACAAAGGTCAATAGGGAGTTGGTTTCATGGCTGATTCTTTTAGAGATTTAATCGACCCGTTTTTTTTTGTTGTTGCATCAATTGAGTTTAATCCCTGTGTAGTAATTCTGGGGATAGTGGAAACGTCATTATATTCTCTTTTAAACCTTTTCTTGAAGTTCCTATATTCTGACGATGTTCAGGTATACCTACATCAGGATCGTAGAATTCACTGCTAACCATTGTCAAAGGTTCACCGTCACAGTTTCAAACTGGCTTTCAGATGAGGTTGGTGAGGGTCGCCAGATCTGGTGTTTAAAGAAGTTGTTTTGCTGACTAGCTCAAGTGTGTGTTCCTGTATTTGTCTGTAAAATTTTTACTCATGGGAAGACAATTTGCTTGCTGGTGCAGAGGGAGGTTATGATCTAACTGGTAAAAAATTCTGATGTTTACGTTTACCTATGCCAGGATTGTAGAATTCACTGTTAGCCATTGTTACAGGTTCACCCTTGCAACTTTCAGCTCATAGATTTCAGACGAGGGTGGTGAGGGTGGACAGATCTGGTGTTTAAGTTGTTTAGCTGACTAACTCTTTCGTGTTTCTGTTTGTAAACTATGTCATCAGATTGGCTCATGGGAAGACAATATTGTATGCTGCTGCAAGCCTTTATTGGGAGGTTAGATTTGAATGTTTCTATTTTTTGCGTCGGCATTTGCAAGTTTTGTACTACATTTGCAATTCGCAAAGAACAGAACTTGCATTCATTCTACTTGGTCTTTTGCCCTGTTTTAAATCAGGTGGGGAGTTGGAGTAATTGAAATTTTGTCGATTATACTTGGCGTGTGTGGGTACGAAGGTACAATGATTTTAATTCTTGATGCGTAAATGATCTTGTAAAGTCTTGGGAAGGGTGCCAGATTGCTGATTTAGGATGTCTATTATTTTTTCGTCTTGCTTTAGGATGGTTTTAGGTTGTCTGTTATTTGTGTTTTTTGCTATTTTTAGTCCTATTCTGACCGGATGTTAGAATTTGCAGTACTTCATTATTGAAGGTGGTTGTAAGTTTTCTCCGACCACCCCTACTCTCCTCCCCTCAGTGTGTTGCTTTGTGTAGCTTTCTACATGTCAACAGGAGTTCGTGGACTTCTTGTGACCCTTGGCCTTGCTTTACATCTATCATTTCTAATCTTGGCTTGAACCTGTCGTCCCATTTACTCTGTGTATGCCTTTTCTTGAAGGTTATTTTCTGTCTGTTTCTCCTTTGCAATCTCAGTTTTTCTTGGTATATATTGCCAGTTGCTGTATTTTTTGTCAATTTCAGGTCTTTTATTATAGGTTTCTAGATACAGTTCATTTGTGTGTAGACAGATTTTCTTCTCGACCTCTCCAAATGAGGAGCGCAGAATAACCTTTCAACATAGACAATCAACCGCTATCTTAGTTCCTCCTTGAGGGCGGCAATGGTCTTGGGAATCTCTTCTTCCGCTTTACAGCTGTGTGACTGACTTTCTTCTGGAAAAGACGGACTTGGCATTTTCTTTCTCGAGTACACGTTGACACCATAAGATCCTAATATTCCCGTCAAGGAATAGTTGTCTCAGTCTTTGTCAAAAGCAGAATCCTAGGTAGATAGCAATTCACCATACACAAGAATGCCCGAGGAAAGTCTTGATCTTGATTCATAGCTGCCCTGGAGTTCAAAATGAGCTAAAGAAGTGGGGACTTTGATGTGTGCGTGGTGCGACCTTTAGTCTCGTTTCGCATCTATCATTTTATTGCTGATGTGAATACACTCATCACATTCTCTGTGTACCCCTTTTTTCAAAGGTTTATCTTCTTTCTGTTTCTCCTTTGCAATTACAGTTTTGGTTTATATACTTTGCCAGTTTCTGTGTTTTTTCTCAAATTTCTCTTAGGATAGGTTCCCAATGATACACTGGTTCGTTTGTAGACAGGTGGTCAAAAGCAGAATCCTAGGTAGATAGTGATTCACCGTACACATGCAAGCCCGAGGAAAGTCTTGATCATGATTCATAGCTGCCCTGGAGTTCAAAATGAGCACAGTTACTAAAGAAAAAGTACAACTTTGATGTGCCTATGGTGCGACCTTTGGTCTCGTTTTGCGTCATCATTTTGCTGTTGATATGAACACAGTCATCACATTGACTCTGTGTGCACCTTCTCTCAAAGGAGGTTTTCTTTCTGTTCGCGGTTTTGGTTTACATATATTGCCAGTTTTTGTATTTTCTCTCAAATTTTCAGGTCCTTAAGGATAGGTTCCCATTGATACTCTGGTTTGTAGACAGGTGGTTTGTGGCGACTAGGAAGACGTAATTGTTCCTTTTTGGCGGTTTGTTTTCTTTAATCTCTTTTGGCAGTTGTTGAGATCTTTATTTTGCTATCCTTCGTTGTTGCACATTGCAAAGAGATATTTGGAGTTTGGTTTCAGGTTTAGTCACTCAGAGCTTGGCAATGCATAGTTGGACATAACTTGGACATAGTGAGTAGGAGCAACTTTGTTTCCTTGTTTGATTTAAGAGTTACTTTTGACATCTTGATGTAGGATCCCCGCATTTTCTTTGTGCATGAGGCAGATGAAGGGGTAAAAAATTTGTTATTTGGGGACTTGATCATTGTCTCTGGGTTATCTTTAACCATATCCCTTTGTGTAGATATAACATGTCAATATATAGCAGCTCGGTGTTCTCTTCATCGCTTAGATATTGCCCCCGCCTGTAGTTTCGTTTTCATCTTTTATTTTTACCTGTACCCCTTATTTGTGCTGTACTGACATGATACCTCGGTGTTCTCTTTATCTTTTATATATTACCAGCACCTTATAGTTTTATTTTCATCTTGTATGAATTTCAGAAGATACATATACGGTCTCTTCTTTAAACGAGGACAGAGGGTGGATGGGATTTGGACTACGAGATGGTTCTTTAGCTGAATGCTGTTCAAAAAATATTGTGATTTAAGATGATTAACTCATTGGATTGGGTGGGTGGTTCTTTCTGTTTTTGCAAGCCTTTGTTGGGAGTTGTCTTCCTTTTTATAGTTCTGGCTTTTTCTACTTGTCTGCCAGCATATGCTATTTTTTGAACTTCATTTTGTGACTCGCAAAGAACCAAGAGAATTTCCATCCGTTCATCTTGTAGTCTCTTCTCTATGCTTTTCTGTGGTGGGTGGTGGGAAAACGTTAGTCACTAATTTGTAGTGACTAATACTTGGCAGAAATTGGACTGCATTTAGAAGAAATGAAATGTTTGCTTTGGAATAAGCTCTGTATGAGCTCATTTAGCTTGATGGGTTTTTTTATGACCGGTTTCTTCTCGAAGTTGTGGGGATTACACTTGCTTTTTTATTTATTACACTGGTTCATGGTGCATTTGAATTTTGGCATCTTTTCCACTTTTCATTCTTTACATGAAATTGACTGAGCTGACCCAAGATGCTCTTCGCCTACTATACTTGCACAGGCAGAGATGCATACAGACTTAAGCTCTCTCTCCCCCCCCTCTCTGTGTGTGTGAGAACGCGCGCACAGACAGATTTGCGAACGCGCGCACAGACAGATTTTGCACCGCCTTTTTTTTTTCCTAGAAGAATGTTTAATTTCTTCCTTCGGACGAAGAAGCAAGCACTTAAAAGGATGTATTATGTTAGTTTGTTGTCCTGTTGTTTGTTGTCCGTGAGGATGATTGTGTTTATTGCCGAGTGCCTTTGTTGGGATGAGATCATCTTTTTTCTAAATTTTATTGCTGTTTCACCTGTGTTCACAATTTTTTACATTGGCGTGTTTTGCAAATTTTGTAAATGTACCTGTTTCCGGTGTTCATCGATTTCTGGTGGGCAGTCTCCACAGTTGCAGAGTTGCGACCTGTCAAAATTTCACTGACAATTGCACTCAAGAAGTTGACAGTACGCAGATTTGACATGTGCCTCTTTAATCATCTGTGGTCAAGTTCTTTGGTCTCTGCTTCTAGGTTGCAGAACTGATGGGTGTTGGGTTTTAAATTAATGACGTATACTATATGGGTCTTGATGTTCAACACATCTGATGTTTCAATTTTGTAGAATATAGGTAACTCCGCCTGTGCATATGCAGCCGGTCTCAAGCCCGGATAAAGGAGGAGGGCCTATAATGAAACGTTGGAGGAATATTAGTGCAAAAGGGTAGTATCATATCCAACATAAGTGCCACTACTGTCCTCGGAGAATTTGCTCCGGCTATAAGGGGCTGTGTACTTGTGTGGAGCCAATATGCTACAGTTTTTTGGGTTTTTTTTTTTCTTCACGTTTGCATTGTAAGGTTGTATTTGTGGGGCGAGCTATTATGGTTTTTGTTTTTTCTCATTCATTTTACTTTCGGTTTAAATCCGAAGTTTGAACCCTGTGCATCTTCTTTCTGGTACAGGAACCGTCCATGTGGAGAACTCAGCCTCAGAAAAATTGGTGAGTTGACGAATAACAATGGCCTATTAGTCTCCTCATCATGTCATGCATGACAGGAATGTACTTTTCCCTCCGTTCTTAAACCCAAACGTCCTCTCACATTTGCCCCAAAGAAGTATTCAGCCTTTCTAAGAATTGAGTCAAACAAGAAATTGCGTTGATGTCTATATTTCATCTTTGCATCTATTTAATACTCTATCAGTTCAAATTTAGAACTTGTCACTTATTTTTGTGTGGATGATATTGAAGTGTTTCCAAGAATGATGGTGATAGAACAGTATGATAATCTTTACCTTCGCAGTGCTGAATAAATCTATACCTCCATCCCCTGCTACATATTCATGGAGAACAACTTTGTTGTTTCTGATTCTGAAAAGTCATTTATAAAATCATTTTGCCATTCCTTTTCGCTAGTGATTTTTTCGGTATGTTCCATGTCGGTTAGTCAGAACATTGAAATATCTAACAAGACAAATAGGTGCTTTTATGGCGTCTTCAATGATTTTGATTTTGACATTTGTGGTCTCTCATTTTCACGTCTCCTAGCACTTTGTAGGATGACATTAATTAGCCTGTTTAGCTATATTTTACCAGAGAGAAGATCAGGGGAACTTTTGGTAATGAATTGTGGAAGTTCCAGGAGGAACTTATGTCCCTGAGTTGTTCATGCCATCAATTCCTGCCTGCCAAGGTTAAATCTCCTATCCCCATTTGTGTCTGACGCTATTGTGTTAATGAGTGTGTTCTGGAAGAGCATTCTATCACTTATTACCGAATTTGGTAGCATTGTTACATTCACGCTCTCTAGAGGTATTTGCATAAGTCATTTTTTTCCTTTAGAGCGAAGAGCGCTGGCAGTAGAATCCCATAGAATCCCACGATGCTACTTGAACAGTAAATGCGGGTATAAGCATTTAGTTTCCCTATGAAACATAGGAAATCTTTGTCGTGATCGTCAGGATGGAGGAAGAAGAAAAACAATCTTGTCGTAGAAGTCCAAAATTTAGGCTAAATGCAGCAGCTCGTGCGGTTCCTCGTCCTCGGGCGATCTTGTCTAACCCTGGTAACTTTCTTTTTCAGAGTTCGTTCAAACAAATGTGGTCTACAACTTTTATATCGTTTAAACAAATGAGGGCCACATTAACATTATACCAAATTGGACAATGTTGGTGTTAATTGCACTTGAATTTGAAGCCTCACTCATGGTAAATTATATTCAGAAAACAGTGCAAAGCTAGACACGCTGTTGAATCTCAAATGAGCACAGCGAGGAGAAATCTAGAACTATTGGAGTTACTCCCAACGACTTGTTTTCCATCGATCTGGAAGTCAGTAGAGAAATGCTGCATTTTTATGAACAATCGTATAAGAGAAGGGGTTCCGAGTTCAGACAAATCATATCATATATGATGAATTTCAGGACGTGTACTTTATTGCCCCAATTTATCATGCCTCTGTTCTTAGAACAAGTCCATTTGCCTTGACAATGACGGTAAGGATTAGATATCAAAACGAGTTGCTCAGCAAAAGGCTGAAAGTGGCTTGGGCACCCTGATTTAAAAAATGTTGTAAAGAATTATTGGCTTGATAGTGATGACAGTATGGAACAAACCATTGCACATTTCACTAATGGTCTTAAAGATTGGAACAACAATAAATAAATAAAAAAAGGAATAAGGGAAGAAAGCTGCTAGCAGAGGGTGGAGAAGTGCCACACTTTCGTGGATGCATCGAGTTACGTGTATTGATTCTCATCGAGATTGGGTTGGTGCTTAGATCGATTCAAGCGGATCGAACTCTATCTTCTATAAGGGATTGGTTCATTGATTTTCACTCTTTTGAGATGGGGCGAATTAGAAGATGCAGAAAACCAGACCCGAAAGCCTAGGCCTAGCCTCTATGTCACAAGACTGTTTATTACCTATGGCGACTACCAAAGACATTTGGGGAGATAGCCCAATCACTAATATCTTTCCTTTTTCTATAAGAAACCTTAACATTTTTACAAATAGAATTCTTCTAACTTCTGAAACAATCAATTTGAGCAAACTCTCCTCTGTCTTGAACCTGTTAGCATTAATTCTTTTATTCCTTTCAAGCCAGCAATGATAAAGATGAGCTGCCTCGAGGACAGCTTGAGCTGCAATCCTTTTTCATAGCTAGCAGCAAGATTCACCCTTTAGGACTGAGCTTAGGTCTAAAGAAGGTGGTTATATTATATTAATAGCTCCACTAAAATATTTAGATATTTTTTATGGAGGACTGAAAAAGGCTTTCTAAAGGAAGCATGATTCTCACCTCGATCGAGAGTTGAGAAATCCTATCTTAGGGGTCCCCACTTTATGGCTATCTTTCACCCTTGACCAGACATCCTCAACCTGAGAGCGGACAGCTAATGCGTTCCACTTATAGAACTGAATAGGGTTCTATGGTCGGTCCGTGACCCCTGGATGCCGAAGGCCTTGAGAAGGGTGTGATACCACCACCTATCAGGCCCGATGAGCGGTCCACATAGCTGCATCCCTACTCACCTGGTCCATGCACATCGCCCTTCCTTACTTTCCGATAGGAAAGAGATAAGGGAAGTTCATATTAATATAATCTTAATATCCCTTTTTAAGGATTTAGAGTAAGGTAATGGAATTGACTTCATCAAAAGAAAAGTAGTACGAAGCCAGATGGCTTACCTTCTATTATATTAGTAAAGGACATGTTCTCATTGTTGCAAAAATAAGAGCTTGAATACCACTTGTAAATAATCCAAGGAACATGACAGGTGTCGGAACCATATGCGATCGCCCCCTACAGATTTGATACCTTCTGAAAGCTTGGAAAGGGAGCCAAATCTTCCCGAGGATTCGATTATATTACGATTGTATGTTCTTGAATTTATTTGCTTTTCTGGAGAGAGTATTGCTCGTGAGAAGATGTTCATTGTGTTGATTCCTTTTTCAGTTGCTTGCATTCTTATACGATGAACTTTGAATGCATTATACCCCCATCTGTAACTGCTTCCTCATCCCAACCACCAGCACCTTATTTCTTGGAAAATGACCCTTATTGGCAAGCCATCCTGGCGGAGCACTCTACACATAATCTTCGTCCACAGGGAACGATTTTCACTGCACCAGATTTTAAAGTCTCCAGTGAAGACACATATTCGCACGAGGCCTCAGAAAATGATCTCCCACCATAAGTGGTACCTCAGGAAGAGCTATTCAATAGCAACCATAAAAATAAAATGGGCGACTACTACTAGTGAAGACTCTGATGAACATGGCCGGAAAAAACTCAAGCAAATCAACTTGGCGAATCCTCCAATCATGCCAGGTGACCCTCCCCCTGCATCTTGTACTATCCATTTCTTTTATCACTACTCGTACCTGCTAGCTAGTCTCATTATTATTGCTTATACTTATTTGCGTAATTCCCTGAATCACAAACGGAAATTAAGTTTTTTTGTAGTTCATCTAGATCTTAGCCCCTCTTGTTCTGAAAGACATAAAACCTTGGCCTTAAACACCTCTTTGGCCTCACCTCTCCATCAGAACTTTTCTTCTTTCTACCAAAACTAGCTCAAAAAAAAAGGAAATTTGCCCTAATTGCTAATTTCTGCCTTCCTCAAGCTGGTTATGCTGATCGGGACACTTTAGACTTGCTTCTTCCTCTTAGATTTCTTAGAATCTGTAATTCCAAGAAGAGAAGCCTTGGTATCCGTGGCAATCCCTTCTTCAGCGATCCATCTTTATCGATGCTTATAGACTTATGTTGGGTTTTAGGTGTTGCCCCTTCGCAACCCCTTTGCCGTCCATGAAGCTTCTCAGCTAGAACTGTCGCAGGCTTGGTCAAGCCCGAACAGTTCGAGCAGCAATCAATTGACTCGTGCCAACAGACCTCAGTGTTTATTTTTTCAAGAAACCAAGCCGGAAGTTTCATCCATCTCTTAGAAATTTCGTAAGATAGGCTTCACCTCAGCTTATGGAATTGAGCCATCTGGTATTCTTGGTACCAAAGGAAGGCTTTGGGTTGGATGGACAGAAGAAATTACTGGCTCTTTAGTGTACAAGGACAAGAACCTCATTCTCGTTACTTTTAATGACCCTTCCAAGGGTCTTTGGACTGCCGGACTTATTTATGAGCACCCCAACCTCTCCAAAAGAAAGCTCACTTGGCAACGTATCTCTGATATCCTTTCTTCAGGGGGAACTCCCCTAATGCTCATTGGGGACTTCAATCAGGTTTTGTCTTATTCAGACAAATCTGGCGCAAATTTTGCTTGTATACCTGGCCACAATCTTCTCTTAGATTTCCTAAATCTCAACCACTTGACAGATATTTACTGGGTGGGACCCCTTTTATTTGGACCAATAATCGAGAAGGTGTATCCTGCACTTATGAACGATTAGATCGATGTGTTGCCCAAGGCACTTGGTTATCTGTATTTCTTAATGCCCTTCTCAAGAACCTGGGTATTCAGTCCTCTGACCATGCACCTTTATTACTCGATGCATCACCTCCTAAAAAATTCTTCTTTCGCCCACAGCGCTTCGAAGCAATGTGGCTTAAACATCCCCATTGTAAGCAAATCATTCAGGAAGCATGGTCTACGGCATGTGATGGCTCATCGCTATTCCAACTTACTTTTGGGGGGAAACAAATGATGAATCTTATGAAGGTGTGGAACAAGCAAAGCTTCAGTCATCTGAGGGTTCAAATTGAGGATGCAACAAGTAAGCTTTTACATTTCCAAAGTCAAATACCCAACCCTGATGCTTAGATGATGGAACAATCTCTAAGGGTCACTCTGTACTGGTTGCTTGATTGTGAGGAGTCTTTCTGGGCTCTAAAGTCCAAGATTTGTTGGCTTCAGCTAGGTGATAAGAACACTAGCTTTTTTCAAACGTCAACCATCATTCATCGCAATCATAACAAAATCTCTTCCCTTCCGATGGTATGGGCAATACCTTTCATGATCATGATGCAATTTCTGCTTGCCTTCTTTCTCATTTTAAAAAGATTTATTGTCCTTCCCCTAATCCTAGTGCTAATTCCTCGGCCTTTCCAGGGGTACTTGATCTAACCGCATCCCTCCTTCCCATCAGTCTAATTGGTTAGTTAGACCCTTTACTAGCCTCGAAGTTAAACAAGCTCTTTTTGAAATAAACCCTACCAAATCTCCTGGGCCAGATGGTATTCCAGCCCTAGTCTATCAACAGTGCTGGGCTTTGCGACAATATTTTTATTGCTCAATAGCTCACCAACAAAATCAGGACCTTCAAAGGCAAGAAACATGTTCTGAGAGCTATCAAAATGGATATGAATAAGGCTTTTGACAGGGTAAATTGGCAGTTTCTTGAAGCAATCCTGCATCAAATGTATTTTCCGTCCTAATTTATTCAGTTGATTATGGTTTGTGTCTCAAGTGTAACCTATGAGATCTTATTAAATGGTTCACCTTCCAAGAGATTTCAACCAACTTGCGGGCTATGGCAAAGTGATCCCCTTTCGCCGTATTTATTTATCCTTTGTGCTGAGGTTCTTTCAGCTTCTCTAAAAAAGGCTCAGGGAGTTGGCCTTATTTCGGGGCTCAAAGCTGGTATCTGCAGTCCACCGATAAATCATCTATTTTTTGCGAATGATGCTATATTGTTTACTAAACTCAACCTTACATCCTGTCAACATTTGAAATTCCTTCTTCAGTATAGAATCCGGTCAGCAAATCAACCTGAATAAATCCTCGCTTACTCTTAGCTCCAACGCCTCAAGTGAAGAGTCCCTCATATTTGCACAGAGTCTGGGTCTTCCAACGTCAAATTCTTCTGGTGGCAGTACTTTAGATATTGTAAGTAACTGAACGATGTTCTTTCGAGAGCTCATCAAGAAGGTTCAACTCCGATGTTCGGGTTGGAAAGGATGTCTACTTAACAAAGCTGGGCGTGCCACCCTCATTACCTCAGTTCTATCTTCCCTCCTCACTTACCACATGCAGGTAACTCTCTTACCTAAATATGTTTGTAAGGCTATCAACTCGATCCTTGGTAGATTTTGGTGGTCGGGTGATGAGAACAAGAAAGGAATTCATTGGCTTAATTGGCATTCGGTATGTGCTCCAAAGCTTCAAGGGGGGATAGGATTTAAAAACACAAACATCTTTAACTTAGCCCTTTTAGCAAAAACCAGTTGGAGGCTATGGATAGAACTTGACAGCCTTCTGAATCGAGTTATGCTTGGCAAATATAGTACTCGTTCTGATTTTCTATCTAGCCCTGACAAAGGAAATTTCACGTGGGAATGGAAGAGCATTTTAGCTGGCAGAAAAGTCCTTCAAAATGGTTTACGCTGGCAAGTCAGTACAGGTTCACAAATTTCAATTTGGGAGGACAACTGGATTCTAAACTGTGATACCAAACCCATTTACAGCGGTTCTGATTCCTCTATATCTTCGGGTACTGTCAACAATTTGATATTAAATGGCGTTTGGAACAGTAACCTCATTAACCAGCTGTTCAGCCCTGAACTTGCAATAAGATATGTGCCATCCATATTTCTTCGCATCTTATCGAGGATCAACAGTTATGGAATCACTCTTCTTCAGGGACCTTCTCAGTCAAATCCGCATATTCCTTAATCTTTATGCAAAAAAACAAGCCAACTTCATAGTCTGGGGCAACTAACATCTCTCCCCTCTCCAGACACCAAGTTATGGGAAGTAGTATGGTCTCTCCCGGTCCCCCTCAAAATGAAAATTTTTATTTGGCAAATCTTATGGGATCGGTTACCTTTACATTCGGCGCTTCAACGCTTCAATATTACTGCATCAGGCTCTTGCCCCCTTTGCCTCAATGCGCCCGAAACTATAGATCATCTATTCTTATCGTGCCCGAAAGTTCAACCTATTTGGTTTGGTGGCCCAATCGGTTTCAAATCTGATACTATATGGAGGCCACTTCGGGAATGGCTTATAGCATGGCTAGAACACACAATCCATAAAAGCTCATTTATGACCAACACTCAGGCTATCATTACAACCCTCAAGGGTATATGGACGCACTGCAATCATCAAATTTTCCATCAAACCGAATTTAAACCCTGTGTCGTAATTCGTAGCATGCAAGATCTCCACTCCAATGTCAACTTAGCCTACCCCAAACTTTCTTACCACACAGATAAATAATCACACCTAATCTTTCGAGACTTCCCATTCCTTTTAATCTACATCGTAGCGATAGGTCATGCACCTGTAGACATAAAGATCCTATTTTATTGTACATGGCTATCTGCTTTGACCCACAACTTTTAATAGTAGGAGTAGGAATCTCATGCTTAACATTCTTCATCAAAGATATGGGTCTGTTGCAATCTTAAAATCTGCCTCAAATCATTCAACAGCACTGGCTCAGGGAATTCTTACTGTGACAGAATGGGCGAAGCATAGGAAATTATTCGATATTAAAATTCTTACTAATTCAAAGCTTCTCATCTCTCAGATGACGAACACTGAAGACATCCTAGCTCAGGTGGCACCAATTCTATATGATACCTGTTATATTATAGCTAATCTTCATTATTGCAGCATTGACAGGACTACAGACTTGCAGAGGCCAAATCTTTAGCAGCTTTTGCGTGTCATGCCTATATCTCCGCACATCAGGACTGGGTGCATGTGATTTTGCTGCAGTGAGATATCTCTCTATACTTAATCTTTTGTGTTTCCTCATTTGTGCAAGAACTGGTTTTTGGTATCACCTGTATTTCTCTTATCTTTACTTTGTTGTTTCCTCATGACGGCTAGAGTCATGACTTTGCTTTATTTTGCCTTAATGGCTATCTCTGTAAAAGCTTTTTATCAATGCAATTCTCTGAGTTTTCAAAAAAAAAAGATCATGAAACAAACTGAACTTTATGGTCAGTTATGTTGTCTCTGTCCTGAATTTTGCCTTTGGTTAGCTTTTATGTTGTGCTTGTTTACTTTTTTCGTAGGACTTGAAAAGAGGGATAGATATGCACATTCCCTCTTCGTAATTAAAATTTAAAAAGTGTCACTAAAATCAAAGTGTGTGTGTTGAGCTTAAGTGTTGAAAAGCGGAATGCGGTTATCAATCGCATTGTGAAAATAACAAATTATCTATTTTGACAAAAAAAACCCCGATGTGAGATTGGGCACCATCTTCGAATAAAGTATTTTCTACAGTAGCACCATGAATAGCGCATAGCAAAACACCGTCGACCCCCATCATATGAAATGGGTTCAATGTCCAATTATGAAATCCTTGACAAAAGAGGATGAATCGAAATATAGCTGCTACACCAAAACTAGGCGCAAAGAACCAACCAGACTGACCTAGTGGATAAATTAGGAATACAGAAACAACAATTGGTCCAGAGAATGTGATTGCATTATAAGGCCGTAATTGAACGGATCGAGCAAGTTCAAATTGACGTAATATGTAACCTATTAGTCCAAAAGCGCCGTGTAGAGTAACAAAAGTCCACAGGCCACCTAATTGACACCAACGAGTAAAATCTTCGTGCTTCAGGACCCCACAGTAACAACAAAGAATGTGCCAAACTATTAGCAGGAGTAGAAACTGCGGCGATTAAGAAATTGCAGCCCTTCAAATAGGAAATGGCCAACCCATGGGTATACCATGAAGCTACAAAGGTTGTACCTGTGAACCAACCCCCTAAATGAAATAGGCACAAGGAAAGAGTCATAGACCAGCCTACAAAAACAAAATGGTCCTTCCGTGACCAGTCATCCATATTTTGGTCTTGGATTGGTAATTGGTTTCGATATTTTAATATCTTATTTTTTAAAAAAATATGACGAAAGAATAGAGGATAGGCTCATTACATTAAAAAAAAGATATGGGAATTTACCATAAGTAATTGAAGTAATTGGGTGTGAGCCAAATGAATCGAAAGATTCATGTTTGGTTCGGGAAGGGATCATGGAAGTTTTGAAGTGAATGGAAAGAGAATCTACTTTCATTAAGTGATTTATTAGATAATAAAAAACAGAGGATCTTGAATACCATTCGAAATTCAGAAGAACTGTGTGGGGGGACCATTGAACAGCTAGAAAAAGCCCGGGCTACTATCCAACCGTTGACTAACATATGTCTATGATTAACTAATTGACGGGCTCCGGGAATAGTCGGAGCCATACCTAATCAAAAAAGTATTTTATCCAAGCGCATTTCAAGTAATTGAAGTAAAATCTGACCTGTTGACCCATTGGCTTTTCTGGCGATACGAACGTATTTAAGCAATTGTCGTTCTGTAAGACCATAATGAAACCGCAAATTTTTGTTTTTCTTCTAGGCGAATACGATATTGGGATTTTTTACTGGAACGCGATTGGTTTCTAAGATCACTTCTGGCTCTAGGCCTCTAATTAGTTAGTCCCGGTAAACCCCCCAGGCGGCGTATTTTTTTGAAACAAGGTCCTCGATAGCGTGACATAAAGACTCCTTATTCTTATTGTTATCTAATTCTTATTGATGAAATTTCATTTTACAGAATAAACCTAAACTAAAACTGAACTAAATGATAAATGAAGCGAAGTTTACTGAAATATTATACTAGTACTAAAACTATAAAGAATAATGAGATGAGTTGAATAAATATCTAGACCTTTCTATTCTATATAGAAAAGGCAAAAGGAGGAATCCGCCCGGGGAGGGGCTTGCGTCTGATTAGCTACTTACTGAGACAATAGCTTACCAAGGCAATGATCAGTAGCTGGTCTGAGAGGATGATTAGTCACACTGGGACTGAGACACGGCCCAGACTCCTACTGGAGGCAGCAGTGGAGAATTTTCCACAGTGGGCGAAAGCCTGACGGAGCATTGCCGCGTGGAGGTAGAAGGCCCACGGGTTGCCAAAGATCATAGTTCTTGAACGAGCAATCGAAAAGATTCTGGAGCATCCTCGGTGTTAGCCGTAGGGTTGGATAACCTAGGCTTACATCTTGTTTTGATGATAACTACACATTGATTATGTTCTAATGTGTGCTTTGAGTGTATTCTTAGTAGGTATATACATGCACACTCATGAAGACACATTTGAGAAGTTGGATAGATAGATTAAAGCCAAAGAAGCTTAAAGTTATAGTGGACATACTATGGAAGCTTCATCAAGTCCTATGTCAAAGAGCAAGAAAGAATGCAAAGGCTAAGTTACTACGATTATGATTGATCTTTACTATTATGTAACTAGTCTTGGTTTGATGCTTGGATTGATGACTATGACCTAAAAAGACCTTAGGACACCTTGTGCATTGCATGTGAGTTCATAACCTTTCACACAAGTGTGGTTCTTGAAAATGAGTGAACTTTGGAGCTCACTCAGATTTTCTCAAAAAATATTTTGGTGCTAATATTTTCATATCTTGATAAAACTTTTCATTAGCTTTCCAACGCAAAAAACGGCACCTCAATCCGATTTTTCTAGAGAAAGTTATGCCCAAAATAGGAAAGGGGGTTCCGTGAGGCAGCCGATAGGCAGTAGGGTAATACAGTCGACTGTATTTGAATCCAGTCGACTGCATTGGTCAAAATTCAGCTCCAACGTCTATTTTAGAGGGATTACAGTCGACTGCATTGGTAATACAGTCGACTGCAATGGCAGTTTTGCTCACTTTAAGCCTCTAACGGCTATATTTCATTTGCTCTCTATATAAATGCTTTGGGGCTTCATCATACACTATGGAAACCACATTCTAAGCCTCCATTCATTAGAGAAACATCAAGGCTCATAGATTAAACTTTTCTCTCTTCATCTTCATGATTTTACATCATTAAAGAGAGCATCTTTGTGAGCAATTCTTTGATTGAGAGTGAGCATTCTTCAAGTCATCAATTCTCTCATCTCTCTATTGTACTAGAGCTTCATTTGTACTCATTTCCTTTCAAGAAGGTTTCTTTGTACACAATTGATCTTTGTAAAAGGATTGTGATCAAGGCTTGGGTTTGTCAAGTCTTGGGTGAGCTTTGTGGATTCAAGGCTTGTGCTTGGTGTGGGGATATCACTAAGTGTTGTAAGGGTTTTGATCTTGACCTGGAAGAAGATTGTTGCTAGTGGATTCTAGTGCTCTTACAAGGGACTTCCTTGAAGAGGTGGACGTAGGCTTGAGGGTAGTTCAAGCCAAACCATTTAAATCTCCTTGTCAAGTATCTCTAACTCAATCTCTTTACTTATTGCTCTTTAATTGTTTGAGATTGTTTAGTTAGCATCTTCATTGAATTATTACTTGATTTGATTGAGATTTATGATTGTGCTTAGTTTAAATTCCCCATTAATTTTCAAAAATCCTATTCACCCCCTCTAGAGTTGTTTTATTGGTTTCACTCGGGATTAGGTATTGTTCCTCCAATGATCATAGTACCAAGTACTTCCTGGCGAGCTCAGATATGATCAGATTTATAAAGTAAGTACTTCTTGTAAAATATGAGCAACACCAAATCCCTCTAGAGCCCAAACCTCCATTTCTCCTACCCATTGTCCGCCATCGACTTGAATCTTAGTTCCATTATACATATTTAGATTTTATTTAGTTATACTAACTAACTATGGCTCTTATACAAAGTTTTCATCTAATCTAGGATTTTTCTAAAGAAAGGGTTCTAAATAGAATTGTCATTTTTTTTAGAATTTCTAATAATTATTAGGTATAATTAAAAATTGATCGAAATTTGTTTTTATTATCTTTCAATATTTCTATTTTTATGAATATAATGAGGAAGGAAGAGAGAAATTTCATTTTCTATTCTATTTACTACGGCGACGAAGAATCAAATTATCACTATATTTATTCATTTTTCTACTTCTTCTTCCAAGTGCAGGATAACCCCAAGGGTTTGTGGATTTTTTCCTACCAATTTGGGCCTTCCCTTCACCACCCTCGTGGGGATGGTCTACAGGGTTCATAACTACTCCTCTTACTACAGGACGCTTACCTAGTCAATGTTTAGATCCGGCTCTACCTAAACTCTTCTGGTTCACTCCAAATTTTCTCATTTGTTCGACTGTTTCTGAGAAATTTTTTGATATCAAACACACCTCTCCAGAAGGTAATTTTAATGTGGCCGATTTCCCCAATGAATTGGGATTTCCTATTGGTCCAGTTCATTTCGGGGCGAGCAAATCATTTACGATGAAGAGGATGAGCTTCAAGAGAATGATTCGGAGTTACAGAGTGGAACCATGCAGTACCAGACACGAGATAGATCTTCCAAAGAACAAGGCCTTTTTCTAATAAGCCAATTCATTTGGGACCCTGCAGATCCACTCTTTTTCCTATTCAAAGATCATTCACATCGAGAATTAATTACAGATGAAGAGATGTCAAATGGGCTTCTTACTTCCCAAACAGATCCTCATACATCTATATATAAACGCTTGTTTATCAAGAAGGGAGTAGATGGCGGTTGAAAAAGGAATCATTGATCATAATTTCCGGTATGAATACTCCGTCCAACCCCGAAACTTATGATTGGTAGTAAAACACCGAGTTTTTTGTTGAGACCTAATTCTATCTTCATAAATTTCTCAAGATATTTTCTTACGAAGTTTTGTTATAGCATCTATAACTGCTTCCGGTTTAGATGGACAACCCAGCAAATAGACATTTACAGGAATTAACTTATCAACTCCCCGAACAGTATTATAAGAATCGGTACTGAACATCCCCCCTATATTGTACATGCTCCCATAGCAATAACATATTTTAGCTTTTAGTTTAGTTAATTGGAACCTGTAACATATTTGATGTTCATTTTGTGAGATGGAGGTTTTCTCAAAAAGAAATTGTGGCTAGGCAGCCTCTCAAATTTCATTCATCTTGTTTTGCCGTATTGTTAACATGCGGGCCAAAGAGAACGAAGTACTACGTAATCGTACGTTTGTTTGAGTTCAAGTATTAATCATTGTGCCTGAAAAGAGGTTGGTTACTGGCTAATGAAAACAAAAAGTGCTATCTCCCCCTACCCCTCCCCCCAAAAAAAAATTTCTCCCTCTGTCGAACCTCTCTGTCTCTTTAAAATTCGATGCTCCGTTACCACCGTTGGTTTCCTCCGGCAGGTGGTGATGTGGTAGGTTAGTTGTCTTTCTTATTTGTGTGAGTTTAGAGTTTTTATTTGGGATTTGTGGTTGATGCGGCGGGTGGCCTTCGCCATAGGCGACGGTGCTACGTCCGGTGGGTCTCTGTGATAGGCGTCAAAACCAAGTAGTAGTAAGGGTCGCTGCGTATGGCTATCCAGGCTTGGCTAGTTGTTAGGCAATCGGGTGTGGGTGGTCGTGGGTCAGAGAGATGATTAGTGTGGTTGGTCCCTTCATTGGGGTGATTGTGTGGTGGTTATAGGTCAGAGAATGTTGCAGCGAGAGCTTGATAGTTGTGGGTCGGCGAAGAAGAGGTGAGTCTAGGTCAAAGGATTTTGCTTCTAGGATTTGTTCCCCACTCCCCTTACTTGCTTCCCCTTCCCCTTCCCCTTTGTTTCAGAAATGTGAGTTTGGCTCGATTTAAGTGGTGGCGATGGTGCTTCGGCACAGCTTGTGGTGGAGGTGAAAGTGGCTCTATGGGGTTGTGGTGGTGGTGGTGGATGTCTAGTGTAATTTTGCGTCGTGGATGGAAATTTGGCTGGTGGTGGCGGTTGTCCGGTGGTGGTTAGCCGATTACCACTGCAGTTCAGTGGTTCTTGGTAGCGGGGTGATGGACTAGCGCTGGACATGGCTCCGGCGAGGTAAGCAGCGCTCACCAAGCAACATAGTGCGAGTCAGCGTTATGGTCTGAAAGGCAAGGCACCGGAACGATGGTCGAAAACTGCGGAGATTCCGGTGCCTGCGTGGGTGCACAAAGATCGAGGAGTAGATGCAACATGCAACATTAAGACAGGTGCCTGTGCTTCGGGACGACTGCTGGCAGTTGGGGTGTGGTGTTGTTTGTAGTTTATTGGCTGATTTTCTTTGGTTTTTCTTGTTCTTAGTTATCCGCTTTTGTTGGTTTATGCTTGTCCTCTTTTGTTTTATTTCTTTTAGTGCTTATGTTTAGTTCTTTAATTTTTTTTAGTCTTTTGTTTGTTTATTGTTTTACTTCTATTTTAGTTTGTTTTTAGATTTTAGTGCTTGCTTCATTATTTTTCTAGTCCTGTTAAATTTTGTATTTTGTTTTATTTAGAGTAAAATACATCAGTGGCCACCGAACTATGACCCATTTTTCATTAAAGTCACTCAACTTTTTTTTGTGCCATCTTGACAATTGGACTCTGAAATATGTCCATTTTGACCATTCCGTCAGTCACGGTTAAATTTTCTCCAATAAGTGGTCACATGATGTGCACATGGGAAATCACAATAGGGGCAAAATCGTCACTTCAGTTCAATATCTCTCTCTCTCTCTCTCTTTCTCTTTCTCTCTTCACGACAGATTTAGGGGCCGTTTGACATGGATTTTTTCCCCTCTTTTTTGGCCCACTTCTTTTTTTTTTTGCAAAAGCCCAAAAAATTGGGGTGTTTGGTGGTTCTTTAGTTTTTAAAAAAGCCCAAGACTTTAAAAAAAGTGGTCTGTTTTCCAAAAGAGCTATTAGCTCTTTTTGAAACCAATTTTCACGCGGCCTAGATGGTTTGACTTATGAGGTCTGGACTTCGAGTCTTCCTAACAACAGAAAATAAGATGGAAAAAATCAAAGAAAACATTAGGGTTCTCATCTCTTTGGCCGAATCGCATCTGGGGAGTCCACATCCACAGCTCTGCTCGAATTTTCTGGATCGCATCTCATCTCTCACGGGTCCACAGGCACCACCTCCATCGTCGGTCATCGCCTCCGTCCTTTCTTTCTCCGGTGCAGCCCACGAACATTGCATCTGGGGGAACATCTCTTCTTTGAGGGGGCTGGGGCTGTCGTCACGATGAAGAAAGGCGCTGCGGTTGTGTTGCTGTGATGACGAAGAGAGGCCCGACGGCTTGGCTGTCGTCACTTTCAGTTTGAGGTGCGGTGGCGTGGAGGACCGACATCGGGTTTGGGTGGTTCACTGGCGGGACTGGGTCGTCCTGTTTCTCATGGGTTTGTATCGCCGGTTGTGATGTCCGCTAACGGCAGACAATGGTGGCCCGATCTGGGTGCCAGCGGTGTGCCGTGGTCTTGGCGCCGGTGGTCAATCTACACTTGTTTAGGATTAAAATGAGCTAATGTTGGTTTAATTATGTTTAATAACGTTGGTTGTTATTCATTGTAATGTTAAAAAATTATGTTTAATTATTTGTAAGACATTGTAATATAGTTGCTTAATTACCTTTAATAATGTTTAATTATGTAAAAACGTATATTAAAAAAAATAAACCCAAAGAGTTATCCTGTCAAACACTTGCTCTTTTCTGTTTTTAAAAAAATAAACTCTGTCAAACAGCCATCAGTTTTTAAACTGGTAAAAAAAAATTAGAAATCTTCTCTTTTTTTTTTAGAAAAAAAAACTGAAAACTGACAGTTTTACCAAAAAGACCCCTGATCTTCCTTTTTCATTTTCATCACAACAAATCTGGTCTTCCTTCTTCTTCATTTTCATCACAACAGATTTGGGCGTCTTGGAGGTCGGCGCAGACATGGTGGCAGTTGTCGTTGCAGGCTTGGGGGATGGGTCATCGTCGTGTGCTTGGCAGAGCTCCAAGATCTGATCGCCATTGTCGCGTGCTTGGCAGAGCTCCAAGGTCGTCGTCGTCGAGGGGTTGGTAGAGCTCTAAGGTAGTCGTCATGGACTTAGGGGATGGGTCGTTGTTGTCATCGCGGGCTTGGGGGATGGGTCGTCGTCATCGTCTCGGGCTGGTGGTATTGTACTGTGGTGGCGGGGTTTGGGTGTTGTTTGCGAAGGGGCTTGGGTGGTTTTGATTGGGCCTCATGGTGGTGTTTTACTGTGGTGGCAGATTTTGGGTGGTGTTTGCGGTGGGGATTGGTGGTTTTGATTGGGTGATGGTGGTGGCGGATATTGGGTGGAGTTTACGGCGGGGCTTGGGTGGTTTTGATTGGGTGATGGTGGTGGCTGGTGGTGCTGCATTTGTGGTGATTGAGCGGCTGATGGTGTTGTACTGTGGTGGCGGGTGACGTTGTTGCGCGATGATTGAGTTCTAAACGGTGGCAGGGAAAAGAAAAAAGAACATAACTAAATTTATTTTTTTTGTTGCTAAAAGGTTTAAAGCTAACTTTAATGCTTTTAGTGACAAAAAGATACTACAATTAAGTTAAATCAAGTCAAACAGATAAAAAATAAAGAGTTAGGTTGGTGAGACAATTTTGACCTTAACTTAAAGGGCATATGCCTCCCACATGACCACTTAACGGAACTTTTCCTAACGTCGGCCGACAAAATGGTCATATTGGATATATTTGAGTGTTCAGTGACCAAAATGACACCAAAAAAAGTTGAGCGACTTTAGTTAAAAAGGGGTAATAGTTCAGTGGTCATTGGTGCATTTTACTCTTTTATTTAAGTTGTAGTTAGTAGTTATCGTGTGTTACTTTTACTGAGGTTCCTGTCAGATTGGAATGTCATCCAAGTGTTGATGAACTTATCCTATCTAGGCACATTGTAACCGTCTTTATATTAATGGTAGGGTTCTTAACTCTTTAAAAAAAGTATTAATCATTGTTGTTAATTAACTTTTGGCGATAAGGGATACATGGAAATGTGTAAGGCGTACAAAAAAAGTAAACACTAACAAGTTGTAGAGAAAATAATAAAAAAATGTCGTTATTTTCTTACGTCACTTATCTTTTTTTTCCTCTCTCTCTCCCTCTCTTTGAATTATAAGAAATATATACCATAAGATGATAAATGAGGTCACCGCCCTGCGGCAGATGTCAGCGGTTCGAGTCCGCTTATCTCCAACAATAGGTTCGATCAAGATTTTGAGATTATGCAGGATTATACACGAAAGATCCTTGATCTCATAGATACATATAGAATTCTGCCATTTCACGAAGTATGTGTCCGGATAGTCCAAGGGACTGCTCGTGAGAGTAATGAATTTCAACTTCCCTGGGGTTAAAATGGCAGTGGAATATTGTGATCCTTGCAAGATTGAATGTCTCTTGTCTTTGAGCAGTGATTGGTTGTCGAGCACACCTTCGATAATGTGCACAGTCCCTGTTGACTTCCTCATTGTTTTGTTTCGTTTCGTTTTTAGAGTTGAAGTGTTTCATCTTTGTTTTACTATATGTCTATGTAACCTTTAGGCTTCTAATTGTTTTTTGAAGTTAGTCTGAAGTGTAGAATATGCTCTGCTTTAGTCTAATTGTAATCATATCAGGTCTGTAGGTTAGTTATTAATCTGTATTGTTAATGGTAACTGATATAACTCAAATATAACTCCTAATAATTGGGGAATATCTGGCAATCTTAGTCAAACTGGGAGATCAATGATTACCTTATTAGGGATTGTGACGTGATCCTCGAGGATCCTAACGTGATCCTAACACATCTAGCCCACGGCCCAGTTCTACTAGGAGTCTTCTCCTACAGCTATATAAAAGGGTCTACTCCTCCAGGTACGGGAAAAAAAAAACAATTCATGTTTTTTCAGAGTTACTATTCTGTAACTGCGCTCTGAATTAAGCATTGGAGAGTTCTCCGCCGGTAACCCCACCCAGCGGTCACTCGTTTTCTGTCTTGCAGGTCATCGGTCCAGGATCGGGTTCCGCAAAGTACGCGGAGCATATTTTTAGCAGCAACAGATTGACGCCATCCGTGGGACCTGCCAGCCTAGCCGTTTGACCTCAAGAAAATACAGTTTATCCCAAACTGCCGGCGATAACGTGTCGGAACCACCGACAGAACCGCCGCACGTCACAAGTCGGGGCTTCCGACTGCTATGACGTTTTAAGCTCACCTGCGACATGCAGTGCAACACACCCCTGTCGGCTAACCGACAAAGCCCTAATAGGGCCACATTGTCTAAACACCGCTCTTAAATTCTGTGTTAAAAACATAGTTGTATTTTCATATGCTTTAGTGTTTCCAAGGCTATTTTTCAGTCACGTACTTTTTCTTGTTGCGAGGGCTTAAACTGTGCCAACAAGCATCAACAGTGACGTATAAATCGCTTCGTAAAGCGAGGAATAAATTCATAGCACCCTGCGACTTGAAGTCGCATTTAGGGTTTTTTGCTACAGTATCCTGCCGTCGCGGCATTATATATTGTCTCATGGTCATACAATGACCTCTATCTATGGTGTATTCACATCGTTGCTCGTTAAGAAGCTAGTTCAACAATGATGGAAGCACACATGCTGCCACCGTATCTAATGAATCGCCAGCTATGCCTGACGAACTACACGTCCTTAAGCTTTATATGCTCGTCCAATCTATCAAGCAGATTATGGTCTTCTATGTTGCTCCCAGAGGTCTTCTTGCGACCGGACTCTACATATGGGATTAAAAGCCGTCTTTCTATATCCACGCCTTCTCAAAGGCCGGGGGGCTTTATATTTCATGAGATCATTCTTATACAGGCTTAATGCCTTGTGTCTTATCAGACAGGGAGGTTCGCCACAGCGACCATATTATGAGCTCCATGACCCGTGCCTTCTTATTTGGCACCGCGGTAACAAGGACGAGAAACCCCTGAGGGCACAAACGACGAGAGTTCTAAGTTCCGTCAAACCCCCAAGGGAGCGTACAACAAGAACTCTAAAGTTTCATCAAACCCCCAAAGGCGCGTACAACGAGAACTCTAAAGTTCTGTTAAACCCTCGAGAGGGCGTACGACAAGAACTCTAAGTTTCGTTAAACCCCCGAGGGCGTGTAAGATGAGAACTCTTAAATTATGTCGAACCCTCGAGGGTAATTGCACGAGCTCCGGCTCCATCCGCCCCCGAGGGCCCGTAAGATAAGAACTCTTAAGTTCCGTCAAACCCCCGAGAGTATTTGCGTGAGCTTCGCGCTCCATCAGTCCCTCGAGGGACGAACACCCCCGAGGGTGATAGGATACAACTCGAGCTCTATCCGAACGGTTTAGCTACAGTTCTAACCCGTGAAACAACAAAGGACTATGGGACTTCATCCCCCCACCATTCTTTGTCAATTCAAAACCCAGCCAAACGTGAGTACGAGGCTTCTTTGCCAGCTCTTAGCTGATGATAAGAGTTCGCGACAAAGTAAAACGCAAGCATGATGTGGTCGGCTCGAGCTCAAGAACACACACTTGCACAAAATGAACACCCTCCAAAGGAGAGGTGACCCCTCGAGGGGACATTCAAACACTTAGCACATGCAACAACTTGCATGCACAGCTTTGTGTCCTCTCTCGAGAGAGGCTACCATGGGGCACAGCCCCTAAAGGATCTCGAGATCCCATGATTCGTCTTTCTAAAGATGATTCCGAATAGCCTACTCAGGCGACATTCTAAGACTTAGCTCTCGAGTGCTAGGGTTCTAGCGCCCTACTTGGGCAAAGTTCTAAGGCTTAAGCTCCCGCTTAGGTCGGAGCACATGGAAGAGAGAAATATTGTTACCCCTACAAGTGGATGAGAATCACTTACAAATCTGACGCGTGTCTCGAGACACCAGGTATAAACTTCCTCAGCCAAACATTTTAGCTAAGGAAGTGGGGGGCTTATGATATAACTCAAATATAACTCCCAATAATTGGGGAATACCCGGAAATCATAGTCAAACTGGGAGATTAATGATTACCTTATTAGGGATTGTGACGTGATCCTTGAGGGTCCTAACACGATCCTAACACGTCTGACCAACGGCCCAGCCCCAGTCCTACTAGGAGTCTTCTCCTACAGCTATATAAAGGGGTCTACCCCTCCAGGTATGGGACAAAAAAAAATAATTCATGTTTTTTCAGAGTTACTATTCTATAACTGCGCTCTGACTTAAGCATCAGAGAGTTCTCTGCCGGGAACCCCACCCGGTGGTCACTGGTTTTCTGTCTTGCAGGTCATCGGTCCAGGCTCAGGTTCCGCAAAGTACGCGGAGCATATTTTTAGCAGCAACAAAAACAATTGATATTACCTTTCATGTCTGTAAAATAGATGATCTAGTCGGGATAACTTGTAAAACTTTTATATATGAAATATTTCTCCTCTTAACCAAAAAAGAAAAAAACAAATCAAGCATAAACCCTAAACCTGAATCCGTATTGACCTGAAAACACTTTCAAAGAAACCTGATCGTCACCATGAAAAGTTCAGTCACCCACTATGAACTTATTAGATCTGCCCAAAGTAGTGCCACTCACCTACACACCACTATAGTCAACAACTCGAAATAGGCTGCACCACGACATGATTAACCACCCACTATAGCCTCCGCATGTTGTTCCGTAAATTTTCATTTACCTATGTTGTATCTGTGTCGCGGTGTATTTTGCTCACTGTAATGCAGATTCGGTCTCACCAAATAGGAAAAAAACTATATTATTGAAAAATCATGGCCTCTCTTTGGGTTTTTAATTAGATTTTATGTTATTTTTTGTTTTACGTTTCTCCCACAATTTGTATTTGTTTATTTATTATAATAATATTCTCAAAAGGGATTGATATTCACACTCTTGATTCAATAGTCGTAGTTAAAAATTAAAGAAGTGTCTCTAGAATAGCATTAAAAACCCTCACTACAAATGTATTAAGAGTATGTCACTTAAATTTTTAGCGGCGTATGTGGAGTGTAAGTGTTAGAAAGCCAAGTGTAGTTATCCATTGCCTTAGAAAATAACGAATATGCCATCACATATAGGATTTCCATCTATTGAGTGGTACAATACCTATTTCGCATCCAATTTAGTTAATTCGGCGCTAGTTGCAACACATTTGATGTTCATTTCTTTGAGGTTTCTTCAAAAATTCTTTGCGGCCTCACAGCCCTTTGGATATCACACATCTTGAGCCTTCTTATACTTACTCGCTATAAATTAGTTTGGTGGTGAGCAGAAGAAGTCCGACTCAGTGTCTGCTTTGGAAATTATACAGTACTCAGTGATGTCATTGCTAATAAATATGAGGTAGATCTAATGTAGATTTTCTTTTCAATTCATTCAGAGAGTTGAGTACCTCGTTCAAGAATTGTTTTGATCCAACCCATATGAATTAGAAACACCAGTTCCAGCTCGATTATTAACAGAGTGAATAAATCTATCATTCATGAAATCTCTCTTTTGATTCAAAATTGGAGTGTAGAGTAATAATGCACTCCGATTGAAAGGACTTGCTTCTTTCTTGGTGGTTGAACAGAACTAAGCCTAATGGCACTACTTGATCGGAAAAACGAAAGGTATTCTAGTTTAAGTTAGCCTATTTAAAAAGCTAAGTTTGATAGATTAATTTGAGTCAATCTCAGCGTAAGGCAGTGCCTCCTTAAAAATAGTTAATCAAGTAAGTACATACAATATCATTTGCTAGCTCCTTTAATGCCTTATCTCATTCCCACGATCTTATTCTTAAAGAGATAAATGGGTAAAATTTCTATCACGGTGGTCTTCAAAAGTTTATATCACAACAATTGATCACTCCAATCATCGCTATCTTTAAAAGTTTCTATCAGCAATTCATCATCGCAATCTTCAAAACCCTATCCATAATCCAAAGTTCATTGAAAACCTAGCTCACTACCGAGATCTTCAAAATTCTAGCCACAAGTTCTTTAACACCATGGCCGGAAGGAGATAAATTCACAGCAACAACACTGCATGGTATTTGTTATTTTATTTTATTTTTCATTTTTCAACGTAACCTAAATTAGATAAATCTAAATATGTGTTCAAATTTGGAGATTTCAGTGTAAAACATAGATACATTTAGAGGAAATAGTTTGTGAAGATTATTATCTATCTATCTATCTATCTACCTTATAAAAGGTCAACATTTTCAAATATTTGAAGAACTTGAAGAATACTATAGAGCATGTTCAAAGAAGGGTGATTTCGTCATTAGGATTGACACAACTTGAAAGCGTGTCAATACGAACTAAATTTGTTTGCCACTTTTTGAGTCTCGTGGAGGAGGAGCATATGCACCTCAAGTTGTTCGAATTAGTGATGAACGACAAGGGAGTAAAGAAAGAAGATGGATACCTTTCTGAGTACCAGTACTCGGTGTAAAGCCAAATTGTTTGTTATCCACCAAAAGAAAGAAAACCATTGGGTTGTAATGTGAGTCAATTTGAGGCATAATTATCGATTGATGATGCCTAAAAATGTTACTCAATTTCATTCGCATAAACAAATAATTGATGCGCGCAAATAATTTATGTTTGTAATGGAGAAGGCTAAGACACGACCTTGTAAAATGGAGTTTTTTTTTCTTACTCATAAAGATGTTCACGAAATTCCACAAGGTTACATCTTGCAATGGACGAAAGAAGCCAACAAAATACAGGGTCATATACCTTATGTGGCACATGCTACCTTTGATTTTGAGCAGTCTAAGACACTGCAGTATACTTACCTTTTGTAATATTATGGTCTATTCGTGTGTGCGTGTGTGTGTGTGCACGGTACCTGAGCAATGCTCCAAAAGTTACAACATGGTATTTCAAAAATCAAATAATTGGATTAGTAAATTATCTAAATGCACAATATAGATATTAAAAGATGTTTTTTGTAATCAAGTTAAGATGCATATATTTATACTTTGCTAACAGATACTAAAAAAGGGTCATATCATGCTAACAATGATAATGAAGTAATCTTATAATTAACACTATATTAGTAATGAAAGAATTAACCGTAAAAGTTTCCCTCATAGAATGCCTTATTCTTATGACATGCATTACCACAAAAAAATGAAGCAGCGCTGGCAATGAATGGAGACCCTTTTTTTTCAACTTGTGTCAAAATATCACAACCTTCTGGAGCGTCAGAAATGGCCTTGATCAAGAAAAAGATATATTGTATAGTTTTCTACATGAAACTGTAACTTTCTCTATAGTCATTAACTACCTTAACCCAACGAGACAAATTCATTATATTGTCTTGGTCTTTATTATTTAGGAAATGATAGTTAGCTTTACTTGTCCACTTTCAGTATAAGAAGAAGAACAAAAGATAAAATTATATTTTCTAGTCCTTTATTAAATAAAATTTGAAATGTACCGTAACTGAAATATATATTACTACATGATTTTAAGATGAAGCTATAATTTTTACATAATAAAATGATCTGATTGGTATTTGTTCTCTTTTTGGTTGTAGTTTATTTAATTGACAGTCATCAGTATGATTGATGAAACTAATTATAAGATATAACATGAATAACTTTTAAACTAAATATATACACGAGTTCAGTATTAAAATACTAAAGACTTGTAACCTTGTCCAGAATTTAACACTATTAGACTTTTTCTCTTTTACTTTTGTTATACGAAAAGAAAAACAAAGTGAGCATGACTGAAAAACTTAAATATGATATCTCAAAAAAAAATAAAATTGATAACTAAGTTATCTAGATGAATGATGTAAACTAGTAGACCTTTGTTTTTAAGTAGGTTAAAAAATTATTTATGTGTTGGCGATAATTACTAATAAGTGATAGTATCATGCTAGCAATGATAATCTCAATAGGTACCATACTATCTATTATTTATGCAAAATTAAATGTTAAATTCTTCCTTATGTCTTGTTGTTATGGCATGCTTCACGTAGAACAAATGAGACACTCTTTTTTTACTCGTGTATACAAGAGCAACAATGACACCTCCATATAAAGATGATCAAAATTTATCGTGACCAAAATGTACATTACATAGTTTTTTACATGAAGCTGTAACTTTCTCTATAGTATTTTAACGACCTTTTAAGCAAGTAAGATAAATCTACTCTTTTGTCGTGGTCATTATTATATAAAATGAACGTCACTTGAGTTTTGCTCATTACAATTTTGTAATCAGCAAAAACATAAAAAGATAAGTCTATACTTTCAAGTTTTTTTTTACCAATTTAAAGAAAATAAATACTTCTAAGGTGCCAAAATTAGGTTATTGTATGATTTTCGAGACAAAGTTACAACTTTTTATATAATAACGTTAGACCTGGCAAAAAAGACCCGGACCCGCGGGTCGATCCATAGCCGGCCAAAAAACTCGGGTACGGGTACATATATCGAAGACCCGTTGAAATCAGACTCGTACCCAAACCGTCTCGTACTTTTTTGTGGGTAAATCCGGGTCGGATACGGGTTACCCGAATATTTTAGTATATAAGTATTACGGTTTCCTGTTTCCAGATCTCTCATTCATTTCATTTATGTTTTCTCTCATCTTTTCCATCTGCTTCGCTCCCTCTCTGAATCTCTCTCTCTCTCTCTCTCTCGGCATCGCTCTATCTCACTACTTCAGATCCATTGACGGCCGGCTACTCCATATCAACTCGATGACAACTACTCCACAATTACATCAACTTAATGGCGTCCATTGTCGCTCTCACGCTCTGCCGCCAGATTAGCCATGGCTTCACCGTCACAGCTCCGTCACTACAGTCTCAGATTAGGAAAGAGAAATTGTATAAGTTACGACGCATATCGAAGTCCGATCGTGGTCTCCGATCGAGATAATTATTTTTCTAGATGTGCTTGCGTTATTTTTCCAGATCTGCTTGTCTCCAATTGTGGTCTCTAGATCTGCTTGCTTTAATTTTGTTTACGTGATAATTTTTTTTCCAAGATCTACTTGTATTACTTTTCCAGGTCTGTTTTGTATTATTTGTGTTAATTTTTTGTATGTATTTAAGATTTTACTCCTTAAGACTTAGAATTTTTTTGTAGGTGATTTTCTGGTATATTGTGCATATTTGTGGTTGGAGACTTGGAGTTGAGATCATTGGTTTTGAGAATTGAGATGGTTGGTCATGGGAGCCAAGTGATAATCGTAGAAATTAAATCAGAAAGTGGTGGTTGTAGTAATAAAAAAGAAGAAGAAAAATAATCTATAAAAAATAGCCCAGTAAATATATGTTAATAAAAAATTCAAAAAGTAAATTAAATAATTTACCTGCGGGTATTACCCGAAGGGTAGGGTACAGGCCCTGGAAAAGTCTATCCGAAAAAAAACGGGTAAAAATTATCCCAACTAGTTTTACTTGTACCTGCTCGGATTTTATCCCGTATCCGACGGGTTTACTAGTTTGTTAGGTCTAAATAATGTGCTCTAATGATTATTTGTTCTTAAAGGCCACATGAGTATTTTTATCTTTTAGTCTGCTATAATACTCCTACATTTGTATCACGCAAGTGAACAAATGTTACAAGAATATTTTCAGCAATAAAAAGTTGGTGAAAAGCATATTGCCAAATTAGTAATGCTTATTTAGAAAGGTACTATTCTGTATGTCTAACTTGTAGCCACACTTTGTTAGAAAAAAAAGAGAAATATCTATAGGTAAAATCTGGTGGAGTTAGTCAAATGTAATTTCCGTACAATGCATTACATGTACTTAGCGGACATTTTTTTATGATCTGAAGATAAAAGTAATTAATTAGCATGACTATTACTGTGATAATTATAATTATTGGCTATGATACAAAATGTATAGGAGAAGTTAAATAAAAAATAAAGAGTAAAATGCATCAATGACCACTGAACTATGACCCATTTTTCACTAAAGTCACCCAACTTTTTTTTGTGCCATTTTGATCGCTGGACTCTCAAACATGTCCAATTTGACTATTCTGTTAGTCGGCGTTAGGAAGAGTCCCGTTAACTCACGGGCAAAATCGTCTCACCAACCTAATTCTTTATTTCTTCTATTTTTTTTTGGACTTGATTTAACTTAATTGTAGTATATTTTTGTCACTAAAAGCATTAAAGTTAGCTTTATACCTTTTAGCGACAAATAAATAAATAAATTTAGTTATGTTCTTTTTTCTTTTCCCTACCACTGTCTGGAGCTCAATCGCCGTGCAACACCATCACCCGCCATCACAGTACAACACCACCAGCCGCTCAATCACCACAAATGAACCACCACCAGCCACCATTATCACCCAATCAAAACCACACAAGCCCTGCCGCAAACTCCACCCAAAATTCGCCACCACAATACCACACCACCATAAATACACCGCCATCACCCAATCAAAACCACCTAAGCCCCGCCACAAACACCACCCAAAATCCACCACCACCATCACTCAATCAAAACCACCCAAGCCCCAACTAAAACACCACCCAAAATCCGCCACCACAGTACAATACCACCAGCCTGTGACGACGACGACGACCCATTCCCTAAGTCCGACGACGACGACCAGATCTTGGAGCTCTGCCAAGCACACGACGACGACCCATCCCCCAAGCCCACAACGACGACCGCTACCATGCTTGCGCCGACCTCCAAGACGCCTAGATATGTTGTGATGAAAATGGAGAAAAAGGAAGACCAGATCTGTCGTGAAGAAAATGAAAAAGGAAGACCAGATTTGTCGTGAAGAGAGATGCAGAGGGGGAGAGGGAGTGGGGGGGAGAGAGATATTGAACTAAAGTGACGGTTTTACCCCTATTGTGATGCCCCGATGTGCGCATCATGTGACCACTTAACGGAATAAATTTAATCATGGTTGACGAAATGGTCAAATTGGATATATTTCAGAGTCCAATGGTCAAAATGACACAAAAAGAAATTGAGTGACTTTAGTGAAAAAGGGGTCATAGTTCGGTGGCCATTTGTGCCTTTTACTCAAAAATAAATGTAGTTCAATTATCATGTTATAATAACAATGTATAGAGAAAATTAAAGAAGATAATTAGATGGAGTTCAACTTAAGTACGACTCTACGGGACAATTTAGAAATAAAAGACAACATTTGGTAGCAAAATAATAATAACAATCATGAAATAACTATTACTTTTTAATATTATATTTATTAGCTTTATTAGTTAAAGGAACAATCAGATTGGGTTCAATTATTATGTAATAATAGAGTGTACCTAAAAAAATTAAATACGACAGTCAAATTCAAATAGACTTCATTTAAGTAAGACCTTATGAGAGAGTTGAATAAAAAGATGATATTTGACCCAAAATCAGAGCCAAACTCATATTTTCTATAATGAATAATTATATTATTATTATTATTATTATTATTATTATTATTGTATATTGTTCTTATTTTATAATATTATATATTATAATTATTATTATTATTATTATTATTATTATTGGATGTAACGTAGAATTGCATAGGGGTGAGCACAATTCAGTTTGGTTTAGTTTGGGGGGTTAAACTGCAAACAAAACCGTTACCCCTCAGTTTGAAAATTTTTGAACCAAACCAAACCAAACATCATTGGTTTAAACGGTTCGGTTTTGTCAGTTTAGACTGTTTGATTTAAACAGTTTGCGCTTACTTAAAGATGTTGTTCCTTTACACACTACTATTAAATTTTATAATAATTAAAAATTGAAGATATATTTTTTTTAAATTGCATATAGTCTTGTTACAATTGATATATAAGTGTTCATTGAAGTATGAACAAGAATGAGTAAATTTAGAATAGATTTTAGTCACAATTTTTTTGTATTATAAGTGTTCTCAATGTTTTCTTTTCTTTTAACTTTCAAGATCTGTTTAATAGGATTTTCTTAGTACCATATATGTGAAATTATCAATTAATGTTACTAAAGATAGATTAACATATCGTAGGTCGGTTCGGTTCTGTTTGGAATCGGTTTAAAAAATGTAAACCGTGAACCAAACCGAATCAAGGCTGGTTTGAGAAACGTAACTGTTAAGATTTTTTGATGGTTCGAATTGGATTGGTTCGATTTGATCGATCTGAACAGTTTGATGCTCACCCCTAGAATTGTATTTCAAAAGTTAAAACTAACGTATAAAGGCTTTACATCGCCATTGCTAAATTACACAAGATCACATAAATTAATATCATAAAAACTCATTTTGATGGAACCACATCATAACGTAATATAAACAAACAATTTTACGAAAAGCATGGGTCGTTGACTCTTCTTTTTTCTTTTCTTTCAACTTTTACATATATAAAAGAAATTAACTAAAATAGCTAGTCTCCTCAAAACCCCACACAATACCACAACTGCCAACAATATCAGACCAAGGTCTGGAATTGGTGCCCAAGCGAACTTCCACGATCACAAATAAGCTTATGATGTACCAAGCTGCCACGTAGAAGCCACAAATGCTCATAAATCAATAAGCTATAACTTGGACAGCTTCTATCCACCACGCCACCAGGTTTATCGTCTTAGCCACTCGTTGCGTCACTACCTCCACCACCACTATAATAATCGTGAAAACTAAGCTATGAAACCAGGCTTCCATTTAGCATTGCTCGAGATTCATTTAAATGGGATTAAAACAACCACCCCATATATTAAGCAGCCAACATTCTAATCAAATTGTCTAAACAAGACAATGTGATTTCCAGACGGTGATTCTCCAGCCATATTGACGACTATCAAATATCGCATTCGGAACAAAATAAACCTAACATAGATGTATTCAAGCTTAATCACTCATGCAAGCATTTACCAAGCATACACATAAGCCGAAAATTGCTCGAGGTGATGGGGAAACCACCACAATTTGGGGGAGGAGTACCCGGCGAAATCTGGGGAGGGGAAAGCCCAAATCTAGATAAGAGAGGGGATACTCAGACAATTACGGAGCACTTTAATATCGATAAACAACACAATAACACCGACAAAGAAATTAAGATTTAACTCACGCGCATGGCACGTCAATGAAAAGTTGAGAAACATTACTACAATTGGGGAAACTGCATCTTGAATCCGAAGAATGCCCACTACTATAACCGTTATTCCAATATCTACATACACCTCCAAGACGTAAACGATTCAAAACCCACTCACCATCGGTGATGACACCTCGCGATTCGTTGATAGAAGTTGAAGGTGAAAGCATTTCACCAATGTGCTTGCCAACTTCCTCCATAATTTTTTGTCGACGAACGAGAACACATAGAGGCATATAAGAGATCATATCACCACCACTACGTTCTCCCACCCCCAGACCCATTTGATCTAAAGAAGAGGTTGACCCCAATTGAAATTTTAAGAACTCGGGTCTCCTTAAACCTCTGAGGGAGATATGAATAAAATCAGTTCCTATAATGCAAAAAATAAAATTGAACTAGTAGTTTAGCCGTCCCACTGCTACGACGCGCCGATAATCAGCAGAGCAGCAACATTCACTCGCCAAGAAGGGACGTAGTTTTAAGGATTTTTAGAGAGCGTGAGGTTTCTGCGTTTTCGCGACACCCAACCTAGGATTATTATTGTCACATATCTACTACACATATTGTCTTTTATATGGATGTATCAATATTGATAATAGTCTATAGGAGAATTCGGGATAAATAAAGAGATGATACCAGAGCCAAAATATTATATGTTTACATTTATTTACTATTGAATACATATATGGTATTGATGTTGATCGATTGATTGATTTGGATCAACAAAAATTTGCTCGACAAGTAGGACCCGACCCAATCCGTTGGCTTTCGGCCACCGCCTGCAACCTGATCGGTTTGAGTACGGGTCAGAATTGGGTTGCTTATTTCATTCAAACAAGGGTCAGAATGGGCTGGGTGTCTCGACCCGCGGATCCAAACGGGTTACTATGAAAATACAAACGAAACCCTAGGACTTCACTTCAGGCTCATTCTCTCGAAGCGCCGCTCCAGGGTTCTCCACTAGCTTCAACCGTGACTCCACCACCTCTGGCTGTCGCCGGCAGCGCGTCTCACCGTCGCCGCAGCGCCCCACTTTTCCAGTTTTTCTCC
Organism: Escallonia herrerae; assembly: GCA_033070095.1. Taxonomy (NCBI): domain Eukaryota; kingdom Viridiplantae; phylum Streptophyta; class Magnoliopsida; order Escalloniales; family Escalloniaceae; genus Escallonia; species Escallonia herrerae. The sequence goes on along the minus strand of JAVXUP010001810.1, from coordinate 20,229 downwards.
ACTTTCAACCCGTGACTCGACCACCTTCGAGTTCGGCCACGACTCTCGCCGTCTCCGTCCCGGGCAGTACCTATCTCCTACTCCGTTGCCGGCAGTCCATCTCTCCTACTCCGTCTCCGGCAGTCCCTCTCGCCTTCTCCGTCGCGGGCAGTCCCTGTCGCCGTCGCTGGCTCGGCAACATCTCTCTCTTCCTTCTAATCAAGTACTATTTCTTTAACTTAATGATGCCATTGTTGATACTATTTTTGGTTGAATTTGTGTAAGTGAGTTCTCCTGATGATTCCCCCTTTATGTGTATGTTTTGGCCTAATTAGTTTGATGCTTTCTATGTATTAGATGTTTTGTTTGGTCTTTTTGTTTTATCTTTTTGTCTAACTTGGGGGTTCACTTTTGCGTTGTTGTGGGATTTGTGTCTTTTTCCTAAGGAGAGCAACTGATAGGTGAAAGTTGTTGACTGAGTTGAGTTGGAGCTTGGTTTCCATTTTTCTCTATGTTAGGTGTTTATGTACATGTTGAAGAGTTGCTACTGATTGTGTGTGCCTCGGTGGGTGGCAGTTTGGGTATGTAACGTGGTGGTGGGTGGGTGGCATTGTGTGTGTAATGTGCGCACAAGGCATTAGAACATTTAATTTAGACATCGATGAATTGCATTGTCATGGTATCTAGATAATTGAAATGATATATGAGAATGTGTACTTCATATAAAAGACAATGTCCATTTCCTTTTAGTTTGATTTAGTTTTTCCTGTTTCTGATAACAAGTTTGCAATATTTATGGAAGAAATTCTAGCATGGAATTTATGAGCTTGGGTTCATGTCTTCACATATGATGGGGTTTTCTTCTTTTGAAGTTTGATTTTTGTCTTATACACATGGGGGGTTGCACGATTCTTCTGAGAACATGCAGAGACTTTTATGTATTCTGATTGTTTTTTGAACCAAAATTTCGCGTGTGGCTGCTGTTCTTCTTACCGAGTTCGTGATCCCATTTTTTCCTCTGAACTGGTGATTGAGAGGCTTGGATTTCTTAGTGCTATCGTGTTTATGTTTTATCATATGCTGTTAGTTTGTACCTATGGTAATGAGTGAGGGAGCTGATGCTCTAATCATTTTCTTGTTCTATAGGTTGGATTGGCCCTCTTCATGTTGTGCCTCTTTCTCTCCCCGCATGTTTCAGGGGACTGATGTTAATATAACCTTGTCAATAAGTAAGCAAGCCTGGAGCTAGCTTCTATATAAGTAATTTGTGATAGGATGATACATTTCTAGCAGTTAGGTTCAAGGCTTTGACGGAGATGTGGACTATTTTGGTCCGCTTAGATTCTGTAATGGTTCTGGCTACACGTGTAATAGCTGCTATGCACATTTGTTAGACCATCGAAGTGATTTCTTTTAATCACTACTTTGTACACGGTAAATTTAAGTCAATGCAAAGTTAATTCTTCTTCTTCTTCTTCTTATGAATCTGATATATCTTCATACTAGAGTGTGTTTCCAACGACACAATAGTAAAAATTAAGTCCCAATAAGTTATTATATTGGTTAGAATAGAGTTTTAGAAAATATTAAGAATCAGTTTACAAAGTATATAAGCCTTGCCAATACAGCCCTTATTATTCTTGTGAAACAAATTGTATTAAATAAATAAGACTCCATGTCAAATAATGTTTGGAGACTTTTACAGCCACTAGTATGTTTAGTGCACAACGTTCAATCGCTTTTAAGTATAGACTTACTAAAAAGCTTTATTATTAATGCAAAACTAGTTTTGATCCCGTGCGTTGCACAGGGGAGCAATTATAATAAATAAGTTACGTAAATAAAATAATAAAAGTACGGTTTTTGACAAAAAAATGGAACAAAAGGTTATAGAATCCATATAATGATCACTTAGAATAAACATTTAAGACAAACTTAACGGAAAAACTAATTGTAGTGATAAAACAACGGTGAAAGATCTCTCATCCTATTATATACAGTAATTTAACAAAATCTAACAATGAAAAAATGATAATTCAATTGAAGAGTTATGAACATCGCAATTAAATTTATCGACAAAAAGTATCAGCACAAAGAGGAATAGAAACGTGCAGAGGGTCATTTGAGTCACAAAATGAACATTGATATTCCAAGAGAACAAAGTATGACGGCTAGATGAAATAAAAAAAGAAACAAAGCAATAAAAGAGATGATAGGGAGAGAAAGAGAGATTCACCATAGAAATAATTGTCAAACTTCAAGTTTCATAAGGATTAGTAGGCTTAAAAGTTTTGAAAATCTATTTTACAAATTCAGAATTTATAAAAGGTGATTTTCTCAAATTAGGGGAGGAAAATGTCAACTTAGTATTTTATTCTGAGAGATAATTTTGGAATTTTAAATAGGATCATTGAGTTTAAAATTTTTGGAATCCATTTTGAAGTTAGATTGCCATAACAAAATTCTAAAAAAGAAAAGGGATACATAAGTAAACATATAAAGGCACATTAAAAAAATCACCTAAGAAGATAATTACTTAGGTTTAAATCTTTTCTTCAATAAGATTAGATATTTCAGGTATGAAGATAATAATTGCTAAAATTTAGGTTGCTAAATTGTAGATTGTCCCTAGAGACAGAGAAGACATTTAATGTTAGAACTAAAAAGGTTATAAAAGAAAACTTCACATGGCAAGTTGGGAGAGTGTCCACATAAGCAGTGATGAGGCAACTTTCTCTCAGCTTCGGCTTTCATATATATATAATTAGATTTGTTAATTATGAGTATAAAGCTGCTCTTTTGTTTTGGTTATGAGGTCCCATACACAAAAGATGACATATTTTGGTCCATCAAAAGGTTGTAAAAGCTATATGATAGATATGTATTTGCCCTGATTATGGTATGTAATTTGAATAAATAACTTTCAATCAGTTGTTAAACCATTTTATTTCTTCTTCAGCTCATGTTATTTGCTTGTTGGATCTATGGTTGTTTGTATCAATAGACACTGTTTTCAGGGATATAATAGTCAAAATTAAGTGTCGACTGGTCAGTCATTTATTAGGTGGAGTTTTACTAATATATAACTAGTAATCCTGCTAAATCAATTAACCTGCAAAGTAACAATGCCAACCAAGAGAATATTGGAGACCTTTGTTTCGACAAATTTATGATCAGGATATGGTTTCTACAAGTTCTATTTTATGTTGGGAACATCACGTGATGATGTGTCGCGCAAAGAAGCTATTGTTGCATTTTGTTTTTTTTTCTCGCTTCGCTTGTTGTATAATGTAAAGATTCGTTCAGCGTTTGCCCCTAGCATCTAACTGATTAATGGTGCAACAACAAGGGCGGGCTTTTCTCGAGATTGGGGTGGTCAACTTGTCTACCGTCCATCATGTGGCGCTCTATAAGTTTTGGTAAAAGATGCATCTCTTATTGCCTCATATTGAAAAGATGGCTTCAGAAAGTGCTGCTTTCGGAACTTCTTGTCTCTCGTGCACGAGTTTAACTTCCGTGCTCTATTCTGCTTTAGAAATTTATGATATGGATGAATGGGATAAGACATTAACGGACGTGGGTGGTAACGATAATATAAAGACTATGTATCTCACTGAATCAAGCTCTTTGCTGGTGGCAGTAGTTTTATAGGAATTTACATGCTTAGCCAGACCTGAATGCTATCGGTTTAGCCGCCTTGCTCGCATGTGCAGGGTGTGTGTATGTGTGGTGGTGGGGTTTGTTGGGAGGGAAGGGGGGGTGGGGGGATCATGAGTACATCGAGGTTTGATGGCATCAGTTTTCCTTTGATTGTCCAAGTACTGGCCATTGCTTGTATTTCTTTTAATGCCTGCTTCTAAAACTGCTGCTTATTTTAGGTTTTTGTAATCTTGCGTCTTTACTCTGGACACGCATCACTTCGTTTGCTACTATGGGGGACAGTGAAATGGTGGTTGCTCAAACTTCTGCTGTTATAAGTTATACATCTGTGGGTTATTCTTCCACTGATTATGCTACTGGATCTAGTGAAGGATTAGCTGTTCCTGCTGCTGGATCTGGTGGAGAAATGGATGCTACTGCTGCTCCTACCACCTCTGGAGACTTGGCACCTTCTACTGTTATGACAGATGCAGCAAATGCCATGCGTCATGCTTCTAATGTAGGTGTTGGAAATACGTATAATATAGATCTAAATGCGGAAGCAGAGGCTCCCACTACTACATCACAGGATATTAGCATACAGAAGGCTTCCACCACTACATCACATGATACTAGCATACAGGAGCCTCCTACCACTGGCACACACGATGCTATTGAGAATATTGCTAATTCTGCAAATGGAGCTGTGGGTGCATCCCAAGTTGCTGCTTATGAGGCGTCACTAAATGGAAATCCTGACAATGCGGCAGGAACTATTGAACTAGCTGGTAGCAATAACGGGATTACAGCAAATCATGTTCATGGTTCCGCGAGTGAGCACCAACTGTTGGATGTTTCTGGTATATCTTCTGTTATTGTTTTTTATGCTTTCGTAAGTTTCTAGTTTGGAATTTTCAAAGCACACATAGTCGGCAACTAATTAATATGAGCAAAAAACTTTGACGAGTGGAAGTCTAATTATCTAATTGTGCCTCTGTGTGAATTACTTAGGCCTCTTAATCTGCATCACATAATGTGGGAACCCCAAAGAGTGGAATTGGAGTTTACACTTGAAGCTTGTTGGTCCTGTGACATCATGTGACCAATATGAAGTAGTTACACCCTTTTTTGCCTTCTAATGTAACAACAGAAGTCATGATCCTGGCACTGGACTAGCACAAAGGGTGGAATTGGAGTTTACACCTTGAAGCTTGTTGGTCCAGTGACATTGTTTGACCACTCTAAAGTAGTTTCCCTTCTCTTTTACCCTTTCAATGTCAAGACAGAGGTCATGCGTGACCCTTGCACTGGACCAAGAGTGTAGTAAAACTTTTCCTGATATTTCTTTCAAACTAATTTGAACTTCCAACACTAAAAGCACAATACAGATTATGGAGATTATACTTTACAATCTATACGATGAAATTAGTTACATTTTGCTGTGCTTATAATTTTATATCTTCAATAAAATGTCTATAGTTTGAGACGTTTATATCTGTAGCTTTGATCCCCTTGTTTTGATAGGAATCAGTGTCCAGTTTCTTTTTTTCTTTTGCTTTATCGCTAGTAATGTTAGCGAACAGTCACTGGTGGGTTATCATTCTTACTTCCTCCAGTTCTTTGTCCAATCATTTTACATTGCAGTCATTGTAAAATTACCAAACTGTAAGTATTTGTGTTTTTCCGCTGTTAGTTGCTCTGTTTCTAAATCTATATACGTTGCTTCTACTCTATGCCCAAATCTTATTTTCGCTGCTTAGGATCTTGATTTTCTATTTGATGTCTGTGAAAGCATGCCCTGTATATGGTTTTGGACTTTTCATTTTTTAACACTTCTATTGACAGCACTCTCTGCTGAAGAAGAGCGTCTGTGGAACATAGTTAGAGCAAATTCTTTGGAATTCAGTGCTTGGACTGCCCTTATAGAAGAAACAGAGAGAGTGGCAGAGGTATGAATAAATGACTTTTTAGTCATGTAATCTATTTTAGTTTGCCATTTATTGCTAGATTTTCATGTCTTTGTTGGCTGCTTCTCAGGCTTTGTTTGTAAAAGTTATTTATATAACGTGACATAATAGAGCCGATTCAGGGAGGGGAGGAAAGAGAGGATGAGTAAGATCGTAAGATAAGCATATTGCAAAAAGTTAACTAGATTTATTTGAAAGAATAGGTGGGAATATTATTACTTATTAAAGTGACCAACAGTGTAAAAGATATATTATGATATGACTAATCAGGTGTATGGCAAGATGTGTTTATCGTCGAATAAGGGATCCTATGGTGTATGTGATGTTTTATTTAGGCCAAATTTATCTGCGTTTTAGAATTACTGAAAAATACTAGAACAGGATGGCATGAGCGCATTAAGCATTTCATGTTTTCTGTTTCATTTTCCATGCAGTGGAGAGGTGAAGTACTTGCACAAATCATAAGACTGGGATAGCTCAAAAAAATAATTATATGATGATCTTCTTAGACTAGGCCCACTGGGCTATAGGCTTAGTCATATAATGTGGATGGTAAAGAGGTTCTAAAGTGGCCAAAATGATGTCTTCTGGTATGGAAAAGTACAAGGGTATGTTGGGAGCACTTCAGTTGACGGACTTCGTCTCATCTTTGGTACTCATGATTTTTATTAATTCTTATCTATTATGCAGGATTAATAAGAATTGTGGAATATCTCTGCATTCTGAATGTAAGTTATTTTCCCTGAAACTGAACGCCTGTTTTGTGTCTAAGTTGCAGAGTAATGTTTTGAAGATTCGAAGAATTTATGATGCCTTTTTGGCCGAGTTTCCTCTGTGCTATGGTTATTGGAAAAAGTATGCGGATCATGAGGCACGTCTAGGTTCTGTTGACAAAGTTGTGGAAGTCTATGAACGAGCAGTACAAGGAGTAACCTATTCTGTGGATATGTGGTTGCACTATTGTGTATTTGCCATAAGCACTTACGGTGACCCTGACACCATTCGAAGGTAATTGCCATTGTTGATTTAGGGTAATTACAGCTTCTGCTCGGGAATATATCATTGCATGATTTTTCGTTCCTTTCTAACCCTATTTCAGTATGGCTGCAATGGCAACTCAACACGTGTTTGGTGTAAAGGTTTGTTGGGAATGCACACAGATTCAGCATTCCTACGTGCAAACCCTGATTTCTAGGCTACTATAATTGGTAGCTGGTTGTATTTCTGTAGGGTTTGAATTCATTTTATGGCCTCATCATCGCCATTTTGTTCTCATCTCTCCTTAGGGCTGTGTATTAGTCCATGTAGTTCTCCATGAATTTTTAACCCTGACCCATTGAGGTGTATCAATAAACAAATTGCCGCTGAGAAGATCTCGTCCAGTTAATGGCTAAGATGGCCTCTATCACTGCTCCCTTTCTCGGACATTGTATGATTATTTTTCAGGAAGGTAAATGCAGTGTATTTGTGACTAAATTTGGAAGTGCCATATGGCTTTTGAGTGAATTGCTTCTCCTTTGAGATTAAGTCAGCTACCTTGCATTATAGACGTGGTTGCGATGGCCAAGTCTATGTTTCTATGTTGGTACAACTGTAATTTATTTTTCGTGGTGTTTCAGGCTATTTGAACGAGGATTAGCTTATGTTGGAACGGATTACCTTTCTTTTCCACTCTGGGATAAATACATCGAATATGAGTTCTCTCAGCAGGAGTGGTCCCGTCTTGCCATGATTTACACACAGATATTGGAGAATCCTAATCAACAGCTGGATCGCTATTTTAACAGGTGATTCCCCTTTCTTGAAAGTCCACGTACATCTTTTCAGCTTGTGTTTTGACTTCTATAATGATCTCATGCTGCTTTGTTTTGTATTCTAGTTAATGCTTGATGGGGTTGGTAATGTTCGGCAACTGCGAGGCTAGCTCAGGCAAGTTGTTGAAGCAGGCCTCCAGAATGGGTAGTTTGGAGGCAGCCTAAGAAAGCCTCGTATTTGCTCTTCCAAATATGTTAAGCTAAGAAGCACGGATTCCGGTGCGGGTGCGGATACGATACGGGTGCGGATACGCTGATACGGCATTTTTGAAAATTTTAGGATACGGGTGCGGCTGGGATACGGCAAATATTTTATATATATTTTTTTATTATGTACAATTAGTATTAAATTTCTAAGCAATTTGGATCTTAAAAAGTGCATAAAAAGACGGAGTGTAATTTAATTCAACCATTCAACAGTAGCACAATACCATCAAATACATAAAAACCACCACCAAATAGATCATATATATAATAAAAGTGGTAATATAGCATCAAAGTTTGCAAAATTGGTTTCAACATACCTCAATTTTTAACCATTGAACCACTGCTTTAAGCCTTTAACACATGTTAAACAATAAACACTGTATAAATTGGTTCCAACTTTCAATTGACAATCCACATCCAAGTCACAAAAGGTAGCAAAGAGAGATTTGAAGACAGAAGAGAGGAAGAGGAGACTTATCTTTGGAGAAATGCTGCCGGAGGTGACTAGACGTCTTCTTGGGTGGTCGCGGGTGGTCGCCGGAGGTCGCGGGTGGTCGCCGGAGGTTGTCGGAGGTCGCGGGTGGTCGCTGCAGGTCGCTGGAGTCGTGGGTGGTCGCGGCTGGTCGCTTGTTGTCGCGGCTGGTTGCGGGTGGTCGAGGGTAGTCGCGGGTGGTCGTCGGTGTCGTGGGTGGTCGTCGGTGTCGCAGGTGGTCGCGTCGCCGGTGGTCACGGTGGTTGCGAAGAGGCGCCGCTGGTCTCTCTCTCTCTCTCTCTCTCTCAGAATCTCCCAATTTGATTTGCCCGATTAGGTTAGTTTATATATTTTACCCATGAGTTGGATCTGCACCCGATCCGTACCCAATCCGCACCCGATCCGCACCCGAAATTCAGAAAATAAAAGGAAATAAAAGGAAAAAAGGGATCCGCACCCGACACGCACCCAACCCGCACCCGTCCCGCACCCGCACCCGACGCGTACCCGACCCCGGTACTTCCCCCCTTTTGAAGCACCCGTGCTTCATAGATGTTAAGCAAATATGTAAAAGACATGCTTTTCCAATATTGTCTAGTTACATAGCAACGTGCAATTCTACTCAAAGCTTGTGCTACAATCTGCAACACATAAAGGTTAGAGTCACAAACCATATAAAGGTCAGGGAGACAAACCTAATGGTAAGATGTGTACGTGGATCACCGATGGCGTACCTTGTGAAATAGAAATAGGCCGAAATGATATCTACAAGGCCAAGTAATGCACGCTTTGTGGGTGTCACAATCATTATCTTAAACTACACAATATGGTTTTGATGTAGTAAAGGAAATAGAGGAATGGTTTTGATGCAGCAAAGAAAATGAGAGACTAAAAAGACGGATTTATATCACCCCCCAACAGGGGATCCGCTGACGTGCAGGACATTCTATGTAACCCCTCGCAAGGGATCCTCTGCTCCGCCGACCCTTTGCTTCTTCCTCGCAATGAATTGGCGTGCCCTCAGGCTTAGAAGATAAAAGAATGCGGCTTTCTTCCAATAACTTTCAAGTTCTGAATCATTTATTTTTTTTGAAATAACAGGGATCGCATTGATGCATAGTGTTGCTGACATGGACAACAAAAAACCCTAGAAATGCTAAAATACTGTGTTGAATCCCCAGTTACTGGCCATATTAGATCAAAATACCAATTTTCCACAAGTAAAAGCCCATACAGAGCGTTCTGTTTTGTCATGCTATGGATAGCTAACTTAGACAGTTGAAATCCCTAGGCTGATAAAATACTAAAATACTCTTATGATTTCCCAATTGTTAGTAATAGGACATTAAAATCACTATTTCCTAAGAATAATGTCCCTTAGAAATTTTAGTGCAACTCTGATTGTGCAAGCATCTCTCATAAGTTTTGTTGATATTGCTGCTAGAATATTGATCCATAACATGGAATAATGACTTGCAAGATGGAAGAAGATTGATAGCCAGGTGGGGATTCAGCGGGCGAATTCTCTGATGCAAGATAGAACTCTGAATAAGCTAGAAAGACGGTGGTGTTTGTGTGTGAATGAATAGTTGTTTACATGGGAGGATACCGTTTATTTAGGCATAAGTATCAGAATTTTGTTAGACTTAGGAGTGATGGCTGGGTTTGTACCTTATCCTTTATCCTAACCCTTACATAAACTAGTTACCGATCCCGGAGTTGACCAAGGTTGAACTGTAATGCCAGATGTTGAACAATGATTGGTATGCAATATTTAGCTATGTCAGTTGATATATGCTTCATTTTTGCTATATTGGTGTTAAACACCAGGGTTTATGATGCCACCGAGATCCTCTGTTCGTTGTCCTTAAATCTAGCCATTTGCAGAAACTTTGCTGCAGTTCAACTTCAAATATATATGCTATGTTGGTGTTAAACACCAGGGTTTATGATGCCACCGAGATCCTCTGTTCGTTGTCCTTAAATCTAGCCATTTGCAGAAACTATGCTGCAGTTCAACTCCAAATATAACATTAGTAAGCGATAGGATAGGAGAATAAAAGGCAAAATAAATTGGAATTGTCATGCATTGAATTTGTCACCTGCTACGTCTTTTACTTTCATCACCGTCCTAGTGTCGGATTTTGTGTTATGAAACTGTACAACTAAAGTACGTTATTGTCGAAATAGCAATTTATGCCTGTTTTCCCTGATGGATTGAACCATGAAATAGCTACTCTTTCTCTCTAGTATTCTTCAGGAAAACTTGACTGTTTGCATAATTGATCTAATAAAAACAACGCTGGTGGTGCTTCTTGGTGCAAGGTTTAACAAGAGAATGTAATTATGAATGTGGAATGTGAGAGTCTCCAATTATTAGACCATCCACTTATCTTTTCAGTGGATGGTAGGCTGAACTATCAAACCTACTGCTGCTAAAAAGATGAGCGGATGGGCTTGCAAGTATATTTGACAGTCTGTCCTGAGGGAGATCTTGTCTCTCCAAGCGCTGATTGGGATAGAGAGAAAGGGAAAGGTAGATTAGTTGTCTTGTCTAAACGTAGACTTAAGGAGGGTGCAAAAGTAGAGATAACGAACTGTTAGCGTCGGAAAGTTCAGGTGGACATTAACTTCTAAGCGTGTTCTTGTAGTTGATCACGCTTTTTCACAAGTACAATTTGAGCTGGGACGAGAATATGGACTGTTGAGTTTGCATATACTTGCTGATATCGTGAAGCCATTGAACACACTATCAAGGCAAAAGTGGTACCAAATTACATGGAGAACACACAACCGACAATTTAGCTTCTTATTAGGTAATATGTTCAGTTGGGGGTTGAGTAATACCTATTCTCTTGTCACTTTGATTTGTGGAAATGATATTGGATTCCACTCATGTTCAGTTCGGGGTTGAGTAATACGTTCTCTCTTGTCACTTTGATTTGTGGTGGTTGAAGTGATATTGGATTCCACTCGCATAAAACTACCTTGATGAAGTACAGCCAGCCCTCCGGTGCTTCCCGCCGTACTGCTATGTTCACACTGAACTTTTGATGTAATTGTTACGGACCAAGGAACATGTCATGCATTTCTAAACCATTGTGTTGTAGCTGTTCTTGCTTTATCTCAAGGTTTTCTTATGGTATTCTTGTTGGCATCCTTATTGCAGTTTTAGGGAACTAGTTGCAAGCCGGCCTTTATCAGAGTTGAGGACAGCTGAGGAAGTTACCGCTCTAGCTGGTGCTCAAGATCTTGAGGGAGAGGTTCATCCTAATTCTGTGGAGCAGTCTCCTAAACCTGTAAGTGCAGGCTTAACAGAAGCTGAGGAGTTGGAGAAGTATATGGCCATTAGAGAAGAGTTGTATAAGAAAGCCAAAGAGTTCGATTCTAAGATCATTGGTTTTGAAACAGCTATCAGGAGGCCTTACTTCCATGTGAGACCCCTCAGTGTTGCTGAGCTTGAAAATTGGCATAATTTTCTCAATTTTATAGAAGGTGAAGGTGACTTAAACAAGGTACTTTTAGTTATTACAGTATGGTCATATTTGTTTTTTCCTTGGTTTGTACCTTTTGTTGCCCTTTGTATACATTGACTTACAGTTAAGTAATATCTGCCGCATCATATGCTTTATTGGCTAAACCGTTGGATGAAGCCTCTTTTAAAACGGGATATTGAACTTGGACCAAAGCATGGGCCTTCCATTTGGTTTCTATAAGGCTAAGTACTTCAAACCCTCATTTGTGAGTCGACATTCTGGGTTCATGATGCGTTTGTATGGTAAATTTTTTTGTTTTAAAATTCAAATGTTATGCATGCAGGTGTGTTCTTATCTTCCTAACCATCTGTCTATCAGGCAAGGAGGGTCCCTCCTTTCGTATTTGAGGGGCCTCCTGTTCCACCAACGGAGTATTTCTAATGCGTTTCTCCTAAGCCCTCTCTGTTTTGTATTTCTTCTCAAGTTATGCTAGAACCAGAGTTGGTTCCTTTTCATGTATGATGTTCTTTGCAAATCAGGTTGTCAAGCTATATGAAAGATGCCTAATTGCGTGCGCCAATTATCCGGAGTACTGGATACGCTATGTCTTATTCATGGAAGCTAGTGGAAGTATGGATCTTGCTGAAAATGCACTGGCCCGTGCTAGTCAAGTTTTCGTCAAGGTATGTTTCTTCGATCTTGTCGATTCTAGTGTTTTTTACTCTACTAAGTGGCCAACTTTGGTAAAGATGAGATAACTACAGCGCTAACTCCTGAACACCACACTATTCGACTGTCTGTTTCCTTCTCTCCCAGAAATTTGATACTCAAGCATGTGCATATGGGATGTGTCGGGGACAGTTTGAAAAAGAATTTGTTGCGGGATAAGTCTCATTTCATTTTAGAGTTGCTCTCAGATCAATGACCCATGTAAATTGTTACGCATGATGGTTAAAATCTGAGCACAGTTAAATCATTGAACCAGATTCCTTTGCAATGTTCTTGTTTCTATCTGTATCTGAATTGTGGTCATGCCTGCAGAGGCAACCAGAGATTCACCTTTTTGCTGCTCGATTTAGAGAGCACAATGGGGATGTTCCAGGAGCTCGGGCTGCCTATCAACTTGTGCATACTGAAATTTCACCGGGTCTTTTGGAAGCAATTATCAAGCACGCGAACATGGAACATCGTCTAGTAAGACATTTTATTAATCTGTTCAAGATTCTGGATAGTGATAACGACATGCCTGTTCAAGTTGGTTCTTTTTCTTTTAATTCTGCAGGGCAATCTGGATGATGCTTGTTCGTTATATGAACAAGCCATTGCTATTGAAAAAGGAAAAGAACATTCACAGACCTTGCCGCGGTTGTTTGCTCAGTATTCCCGATTTTTATTCTTGGTATGTCTTGTTGCTACGTTCCTATGGATTTTTTATTCTCTGTCCTCACCGTGTTATTGAAGAAACTAAAGCTAAAATGTTAAGAATCAAATTGTCTTTGAACAACAAAAAGAATAGAAGATGAAGAACTCTCCCAACTCAATAATAAAAGTGAAAATATTAGAGACTAAGAAGGTTCTAACTTTTTTTCTCTTTTTTTTTTTGGGATAAGAGGCATTAATATGCTTTCAAGCAAGGGTAAGCCTTGATCTACCTAAGGAGTATGGACTTATGATTTGATCGGTTAGGGCTTGAGAATACATAACTTGTGCTTCTGACTGACTCAATCAGCCTGATTTGTCTGCGTTCATGTGGAACTTATCACGAGTACTTGAGAAGCGGTTCTGGCTCTGATTGTTTGAATCGTATTTTTCCGGTTGTGTTTTTGACTTTCAGAATTTGTTTCTTAGTTTATGGATACAACCTTATGGTGTTTTAAGACCTGGACTGGGCCAACGGGTCCAATTGCCGGAACCATCAATTGGCTCAATTCCCGGTCTGGCTGTATAAAAAAAGCGCTTATGAAAAAGACCCAGGGAAAACTGTTCAGAATTTGAATAAATCGGTGAATTGTCTGACCCGTAGCAATTCTTCAAGCGATTCTTCAAGTTCTAATCGCTGAAGTTGAGATGGAACACTTCTTCCTTTTTACCAAGACGGTTACAGCCTTGGAAAACCAACAAAGACCATCTATTACCCTCTCTCGTGTTAGATAAGCATCTATTTTCAAACTCTCCCATGTATACATGTAATGCTTTTATATTTGATGGGAATAATGCTTCATTTTAGTATATAATGCACTTAATGCCCTTTCATTTTCTAAGTGCACTGAATTGTCATTATTAATTGCTTAGACATTTATTACTTGAATAATATTATTTATTTTTAATTATGATGTCACTTTTTGACTGTGGGTTGACCCAGCGGTAGAACCATTGACCCTTAGCCCGGTAATTTTCTTGTTCGATCAACAGTCCTTTTTTTATATCATTGCTTACAATGTTTTGTTACAAGAAGTTTTATGGAGGTCGAATTTTTGGGAGTTTTATATGGTGGTTTGTCGATAGAGGATCTTGGCTAGCATTTGTTGGATTGTGCACAGTTTTTTGAAAATGGAGTGGGAAGAACTGAACTATTGTCCCTTATAGTGAAGTCTTGTGTCCTTGTTGGTTTGTGTTACTCTATCCTATGTGCTTATTAGTTAATGGGTGAGTAAAGATGAAAACTACTGTATCTCCTGTTGGGAAACCTTGTTATGCTTTATGTTTAAGATGTATAGCTCAAATTTGATAGCAATTCAACTTATCACATCTTGTAATGACCTTGCCATACAATTGAATACTAGGTCACTGGAAAGATAGAAAAAGCAAGGGAAATTCTTGATCAGATGCTCGAGAATAACCAACTGTCCAAACCACTACTGGAGGTTATCTCTCTCTCTGATTTTTGTGCTGTTTCACTTCAAGGTTCTGAGTTTAGTGCTCACAAGATGCAATCTTGTAATTATTTTGCAGGCTTTGATCCATTTAGAATCCGTTCAGTGGCTTCCAAAACGGATCGAGTATTTGGATTCGTTGGTTGAAAAATTTATCTCTCCCTCTCCTGATAATGCTAATGCAGCAAGCATAATTGAGAAAGAAGACCTCTCTAGCATTTTCTTGGAGGTGATGCTATGTTAATTTTGCTTTATTAATAGTCGTAATTCTACAATTGCCTAACACCTTGAGTTCAACTGATTATGAAGTCTGCATGAATTTCCTGTCCAGATTTGGTTGTCCACACCATTGATGACAGCTGTTTTTACTTCATCTTTTTCAACAATTTTAATGTCCTTGTATTTGGTTGGTCTCTTTTAATGTTGTGCTAATGGTGGTTTTTTGCAGTTTCTGGATTATTTTGGGGATCCAAAGTCTATCAAGAAGGCTGATAATCGGCATGCCAAGCTTTTCTTACACCACAAGAGTGCATCTGAGTCCAGGAAGCGTCATGCGGAGGATGCTTTAGTTTCCGAAAGAGCACGGCTAGCAAGAACAGGAGGTGTTTCATCTGCCCCATCAGTGATGGGTGCTTACCCAACAGCTCAAAACCAATGGACAGTCCAGCCTCAAGCTTGGCCACAAGCCGCACAAGCCCAAGGACAACAGTGGAACTCTGGTTATACCCAACAGGTAATTTGATGTTTCTGGAGTATATTGTTCATCGCAATCAATCAGAAAAAATCTTTGAGGTTTATATGCAAATTTATTAGTTTTAAAATGTATTAAATACCACTTAGCTCTGGGTTCTTAGGCTGTGTTTGGTGGTCTAGGGTGGGACTGGTTATCCGAGTGGTCTGTCGCCGGTTTTTTGGACACAAATAAGAACCGAGGACAGGTTACATCTCACTCGAGTGGGTAAATTCCATCCCCAGGGTGTGGGTGGTTTGTATAGAAATAATCCCTTGGGATGTAATAAAGAGAAAAAAAGCCATCCGGGATCCCTCCCCCCTGCCTAGCGATCCTCCACGACCCACCACCACCACTGCCATCTAACACTTCTCCACAACCGCCCACCACATCCACCGTCCACCACCACGCCTCCCGACCTACCACCACCTCCTCCGCCCACTGCCACTACTGTCCACCATGTCTCCCTACCCACCACCACCATCACGACTCCACAACTCACAACCCCCACCGCCGCCCACCACAACCACCGTCCAACACACACCAACCCACCACTCTGCCCACCATATTTTCTGCATATATCTCCTGCAAAATCCATCACCACCACCATTGTGCTCCTCCATCGAAACTGCCATCATCCTCTCCATCTTTTCTTGTCAAGTAAAGACCCTCCCCCACTCTGCCAAACAGCCATCCACCATTTTGTCGATCTCCAAGCTGTGGTATCAATTGGTATTAACTTCAAAATTGCCATCATTGTGAATGGGTGAATCGGTTCAGATCACTTTCTAGGTTTGGTGTACAACCGTGACAGTTTCTAGTTTATATCAATTTCTTTCCTGTTACTTAATTTTGAAAAACAAATATATTCACCAAACTCCAAGTTCTTGTCCTGGCTTGTACCAAAAATTGGATTGAATTACTGATCCGCCCTAATCCCACAGGCTGTAGATTGGCATCTTCCACCTTATCCTATCCAATCCCCACATCCTATCCCGCCAACCAAACACTCCGTCAATGCCTCGCTTAAACTCTTTTGGTTTATATGCTGACCATGAAGACCTGAATTTTGACTTCCAATAAAGTATCTTAATTTACAATTCTAGAGCTTTTGGGGCTTAACATATATACCCTTTGTTTTCCAAGTCACCATCTTTCTGAATAACAAGTTTGATCGATTCTGCTTTTGTTTCAAGCATCCATTTGCGGGTAGGGTCTAATTAGTCAACAAACTAAAGTACTGGGTCAAGATGGTCACTAAGTAAACTAGAGGGTTCAGCTAAAGTATAGGGGCGAATCCCAGTGTTTAAATCATTTTTAGTCCTTCCCAAAACTATGTGAATTGTCTCTCGTTAGAAGGGAGATTATTGCATATTATTTGTTTCTCCTGTAGCGTGTAACTTAATTGCTTCCTTTAATCTTATTGTCATCTTGACATGGATACATGATATATTCTTTCTGTACTTTAGGCTGCTTATGGCACCTATGGGAGTTATGGAACCAGCTACACACAGCCATCAGTACAAGCATCTGTGCCCCAAACTGTTGCTTATGGTGCTTATCCACCTGCATATTCGGCGCAGGTACCTTTTTCTCTTTTGTTTAGAGCTGTTGATCGATTCCCTTTCCTATATATTCCAAGATTGATTTTGCGTAGCGTAATCTTCACCGCTTTCACTTGAATAATGTGCATGTGGTTTCCATCTATATCTTCTCCTGGTAACAGTTTCCATTATATTTGATTCTGTTGACCGCTTTCACTTGAATAATGTGCATAAATTGATTCTCTTTCCTGAACCTGGAATTTGTTTCTGCCTTCTCGTTCATTAGTTCTGCATTCTGCTTGAAAGATGGATTCCTTTTGGGTGGTTGTGGTTCTGGTTGGGGAGAGACGGATATTGTAGCAAGATATACTGCTTGCATACATCATATCCTAATCCTAGCATGTTTTTCAGCAGGCCTTTCCTCAGCAAGGTCAAGCATACGTGCAACCAAGTGCAGCAGCAGCTGTGACGCCAGGACAGCAACCTACTGCTGTCCCCCAAACGTATTATGGCAGCTACTATTGATCCAATTTTTATTCCAAAACTGTTCTGGCAAGGGTTTCTTACATATTCTCTGTTGGCTGAGTTTGAGCTAATATATGGGGGTTTTTGGGCGCGACGTTGGTGAAGCTGACAGCACTAAGATAGCAAAGTGACAGTACCGTTGTGTAAAAAAAATTTCACTTGCATTTTGCATTTAGCTTTGTAGAATTTTTTAAACCTTGATTTATCTTCTTGTTATTTCATTTCTTTTTATGTTGGCCTAGCATGATTAAGGACAATCACTTTTAAGTCGGGGCCTCTAAAGGCCGTCAATTTACGCCCAATCATCACACAACCGGAGTCTGAGTAGGCCTCAGGAAGCTTGCGGTAAAATTTATAATGTTTTCTTGTGCCCCTTAGAGGGATTACCTACAATCTCCGAATCGAAATTAGAGAATTGGTATTTACACCCTACATACCAAATTTTCTATTCCATCATTTCGCTAGTAAAAATAGTTTCATTCAAAAACTGATTTAATTATCGGGTTAGATTTAAAGCATGTTTGAGGTTGATTTTTGAGATGATCTAATCTGAATTAAATCAAGTTATAAATGTTTGACAGAGCTTAAAAGCTGATTAAAATTTGATTAGATCATAACCCAAGAAAATGCGGGTTTTGAATTGGTCACTTTTTAGTTTGATTATGTAAATTACCGGAATATCTTTAGTTACAAAGACCTTAATGACATTAATTCGAACACTAAATTTTTTGTTATTGCCATGTTAAAGTTCCGTTTACTCCTTTTTGTCCATGCATTATTCATCGCTTAGCATTAATATTACAAAAAATAACTCAAGAGTTAATTTTAAAAGTTGCCAGAAAAAGGTAAAGTCAGTGAGAGTGCCACTGGGTAGTAAGTACTACGTAAGATTACCTTCAGCTTCCAAAATTACTTGCAGAGTTGCAGCGGTAAAAAAGCTAGCAATTTCTTACTGCCGTGACAGAAGAAGTACTAATCTGGTAAATCTTACCACTTTCACTTGGATCATCTGGCTTCGCGTGAGTACGGTCAGCACATCACGTGGATCACCCACCCCGCAACCCAATCTCCACCATCCACGTACTCGACTCCCAAAATCACAACCCCTCCCATAAGCACCCAGTCCTCGTATCTCCACGGGTCCCTCAGCCAACGGCCCTGATTCCGCCAGAAGTAAACCTCTCAGATCAAAGAAACCCCCTTTTCAAAAGCCACTCCCACAAAGCGCCCCCCCCCCCCCCCCCCCCCCCCCTCTCTCTCTCTCTCTCCTCCAGGATCTATCTAAAGCTCTCTCTCTCTCTAAAACCTCGCAAATCTCCCTTTCTTCTTACATATCTCTCGGTCTCTCCCGATTTTCCTCGCCTCTTCTCTCTCTAAAACCGCGTCCCGTTTCTTCACATTTTCTCTCTAAAAATTGAACAGGATAAACATCTAAACTTAAACAATTACTGCAACAGGAGCATAAATACGGCAAAAACCCTAGGGGGCTTCGGAGTTCGTTCCGCGTGACGATCGATAATCCGTTGACGACGCTCTTGTGGAGAGCGAGAAATGGCGAGTTCGTATCCCGCTCCAGTCAGTGCCCTCCAGGTGATTTTTACCGGAATATTAAGAGGAAAGCGTTCATTTGTTGGAGTTCGCGTTTTTTTTTTCCTTCTGTTCTGATTTTTGTTGATTTTTTTCCCCTAGGTTGGCTCGTACTTTGTGCAGCAGTACTACCAGGTTCTTCAGCAGCAGCCGGATTACGTTCATCAGTTTTACACCGATGCCAGCACGATGATTCGGATTGACGGCGAATCGAGCCAAACGGCGACGGCTGTTCTTGTAATGTTCTAGACTGTAATTTGAATTTGTTTGTAAAGTTTTAGATTCTTGATGCTTATTAATATTGGTGTTAAATATGATTGATTAATCGATTGACATTCTGCTTTGCTTTCGAGGTTGGGAAATGTGTGACTAGATTTGTTTAAACTGGCTTAGGCGGGATAAGATATGGCCTTATAAAACCGCTCTGACTTGTTGTTGCGTTTGGCAGATTAGATAGGGCTTTGGACATGTATTAGGGGAATTCAGTTCGAAGTTGTTACAAATATTATCTCATAGACTTGCCTGTTTGAGGCCCAACTTTGATGATAGTATTGACACACACTGAGTGGAACTTACCGTTATGCTTTATTTCTTGATTGTTTTGCTTGGCAACAAGAACTAAGGCGATCTAGATCCTCTGTATTATGTGTATATGGTGCTTGTTCTCAGAATTTTGGATTACTGCTTCTTAATTCAAATAAATTGCAGCTAGAAGTCATACGCACTAGATGGAACTTATAAATTACTTATTCATGTGCATGATTCGTCTTTCATTCCGAAGTTATGATGTCAGGGATTCAAACATCCAGCAGACCCAGGGAACTGTAGAATTGAACTTCATAATGTTTCTCGCTCTATTTTCTTGCTTTGTTTGTCAGATGTGTTGGCTGGAGTGAATGGTAGAAATCGCTGCCTGTTATTCTGGTTTTGTAATACTTTGTGCTTGTGTTTGTCATGACTGTCTCTTTCTCTATCCCCATAGTGCAGCAGGTCAAAGGTTAATGCACGGTACCAGCTTCAGACCTTACTTGGATCCTTTCAATCTCAATTAGTCGCATCAAGCTAAAAGGAGAAATGATGTTTTTTATTTAGATGCTTTTGCCATCTCTAAACATCTTATACGGACTTAGAGCATCAGACACTCTAATGTTTGGAGCGGGATCTGAGGCATATTATTAGGTGCAATTGTTAAGGAGCACGTGTTTTAGGAGAGGAAAGGTTTAAGTCACTCCAAAGTTTATTATTGGAATGAAACGTGGTACTTTAGTTGATGCTATGATGCCTTGTTCAGTTTTATGCAGTAATTTGTGTGTTTTTTCAGTCAGAAACGCATGGTTATGAAAATCTTCAGCTACGAATGCAAATTTCTTGTTAGGCTTTATTTTGTGATTCTTTTGCTGTGTTTGCATGACTCTG